>JADRCD010231010.1:0-40035 GCA_019843815.1 Montemys delectorum
AATGCAGAGATTCACTTATTTCACATGAGACTTGTGTATTTGTTTAAGTTTTTTTTCACTTGAATTTAACTTCCTTTAAAATTAATATTTTAAAAGCTGATGTTAAAACTCAGAACATTGCTCGATTTAAAAAGTATGCCAAAGCACCTCAGTAAAGTTCTAACTTTATAAAACAGTATACAGTAATTCTTTCAAAGTGTGGTTACTGCTGATCTGAAATGCACACTTCTCATAGCACAGCTGATGCTGGATCAAGTGTCAGGGCTTTTCGCAGGAACCAATGTCATAATCAACTAGTCTCTTCAAATGGTCACGTTTCAGCTGGGTCTCTAGGCTTGTTTCTGTGCTGACGTTAGTCTCAGACGTATCGGTCTTCAACTTATAAAACATCTTTGCAAAGCCACAGAGAATCTCAACAAACATTTGCCTGGTACATCAGTAAAACTTTAAACCATATTTTCAAGTTATTTTCCGTTAACAGCATCATACACTCCCTAGGGCATTGATGAATGAATACACGGTGACAAGGAATTTCCATGTCATCTCCCAAACTTGACTATTCTGACATAAGGAAGCACTCTCAAGACACATCAGTGCCACATGTCTTAAGGAGTTTTGACAGGAGATTATTATTTTTTGATAGTCTGATTCTTACATGAGCCAGAAAACCAATCCAATCCAAACCAAACCAAACCGAACCAAAACCCCAAAACCTTGAAATACTTAGAAAGTCAGCACCACAGAAAGCCTAAAAATGCCATGTGAGTAAAGCCAAGCTTTCTGAGTGTGACTTGCTCACACTCACGGACAACAGCATACGATACACCTCCCAGACGGTCAAGTAACCAGACACAGAAGCTCTGGGTCAAAGTGCAGAGACGACAGAAATTGACTGGGTTGAGCAGGAATAAGCAAAGGACCCTTACAAAATATCCAGAAAGTAACAGGGGGAAAAAAAAAAAAAAGAACTCAGTAAGTCTGATAGCAGTCAAGAAAAGAAAGACAAAGGAATATTTATATGCAGGATTTTTCATATGACCAAACAAAATTTTGTAGCCATTTAAGAAATAAAGCCTTCTTTTCTCCATGATTAGAAATGGAACAAAACTATTCAAACAAACCAATTTTAATAAAGACACACACACACATACACACACATACACACACACATCCCTAATGATTTTTTTACATTTCTTATTATCAATTCCTTTATGTGTCTGTCTTGGTATTAAAAGAAAAAGAAGAGAAGAGAAGAGAAATAAAGAAAGAAAGAGAAAAAGTGAACTTCAAAATTCTTAAACAAAATACTTTATATGATGAAATAACATTAAAATTTTTGGATCCCCTGGAGCACACATGCTAAGAAAGCTGATGCCTTCTCCTTTGCTTTAATAATTATTCAGACTATACAATATTTTTAAGTGTTTATGTCATTTCAGCTCATATCTCAGTCACACAGAAATGTGCGTGGCCTTTAAGGTCAACCTCACAACAGCAGGGGTCATAACGCAGCAGTCCTATGCCCCAGAAGATCCACAATTCACTGCACTTTAGTAAATCATCTACTATTAACAGTTAGAAGTTTAAATTATGGAGCTGTCAAATGAAGACAATACAATTAAAACTGATAACACTTCCACTTGATCAGCATAAAAATCACTTCTGAAAACTTGCACTACAAGCCTGGCCCTACAAAAGTATCCAAAAACAAGGTTTCTCCATTTTTCTTTCAATTTCTATTTCATGGAGATCACTCTTAGAACATGCCAAAACATAACCTAAAGTAACTTAGTGTACAAAGTGTTCAACACGTTAAAAATCATTTGAAAATAAAAAGAAATGTGGGAAAAGATCAGAAACAGTGCCATTCCTGAAGGTCTGGAGGAAAAGAAGTCTAACTATTTCCTATTAAACTTGTTTTGGGGCTGAATATTAAATCAATCAGAAGATACAAAATTATTGAGTACAAAATAATTATCATGAAAAAAAATAAGAAAAACACACATTCCATATAGAAAAGATAAATATTGTGTTGGAAACACGTTAAACTACATATACTAAATGAAAGATATATCATACATATACATGAAGATCTATACAATTGCATGTATATATATATGTGTGTGTATCTCTTATTCATGTGAGCATTGTGTTGCAACAATATTAAATACATGTCACTCTGAGTGAGTCCTAACCTTTTCAAACGCGCAGCTTTGGTAACAGTTCCTTACTCCACTTTTTACCTAGCTGATGGGCAAACATTAACCACATCAAATAGATCACTGAGAGATCCCACTGGAATGTCAGCTTCTTACATTAGGATCTGAAGATTCAATTTTCTACACACATAACAAATGTAATACTGGAAAATCAAGTATACTTGAAATGCAATTTCTTTGAGCAAGGAAAACAGGAGAGTCAAGGAAAGCAGGTTTGTTCACTCAACAATGTTGCAAATCCCCTGCAGAAAGCTAGAGAACATTATTACCAGGATGAAAACCTTGGGGAATTTATTTGGAATTCAATTTTTAAAAATATACAATTCAAATAAGTTCAGCTGTCAGTTTCCAAAGTCTCAGGAGATTGGAGCTAACACATCATTATAGGGAGGCAATGCTGTTCTCCACATCCTGCTGGTACAAACGAAACAAGACAGGATGGTTTAGCAGAGGGAAAAAGAAGCGACATTAAAGGAAATTATGTGCGTCTTGAAGCATTTCAGAAAGTGTACATTCTTGAGCATACTAATAATATCTATAGCCTTAAACTATAAATTATTTTTCAGATTTGTAAACTTGAATGAAAGATAATGATAGGTATGCATACACAGCAGAGCCTGCATGGAGAAATTCGGCCCATAAGGTAACTAAAAGCTGGATAAAAAGTCTGGAATTTGCCAGGCAGTAGTGGTACACACCTTTAATCCCAGCACTTGAGAAGCAGAGGCAGGTGGATTTCTGAGTTCTCGGCCAGCCTGGTCTACAGAGTGAGTTCCAGGACAGCCAGGACTACACAGAGAAACCCTGTCTCGAAAAACCAAAAAAAAAAAAAAAAAAAAAAAATCTGGAATTTAGTTACTATCCTAAAACAGTGGGATTAAAATCCCAGTTACCTGAGATAGTAAGAACAAGATTATCATCAGTAACCACCTTTATGATAGGTTAAGAACCTCCCAAGCCCTTCTGAATAGCTGGGAGCCAACAGACTGCCATCTAAACAAGGACTCCTCTCCATGGTAGTGAGAAATCCAGCTTCACCTGGTGGAGCAGAAACCATCCTGTGGGAACTACGCTACTCCCACTGACTTTTCTGTAGGACCTCAGAGGACCAGCAATGAGACAATGATCAATAGGCCCATACCTTGTCTGAGACTGCTTACTTAAGTCTATCTCTCCCCTTCCCTAATTCTTTCTCTTTCTGAATATGTACTTGGGGCCACTGACCTCTTTTATACATGTCTTTGCAATGTGCTCCATTGATTACATGTCCTCTTGTGGCTTTTCACCATTTACCTCTCTGTAATTGGTACAGCAGGTAGCCAGTATCAGTCAGTTACATCTTGAAGAGTCAGGGCTCTTGCCCGAAAACTCCAGCCATAGTCTTAAGTACAGTCACCTTAGTTTATGCTTTAATGAATCACTACTACTTTAATTGTACATAACAATATTTTAGAAGATACATCTGTTATTGATTTTAAGAGACTTCTTGCAAACTGAAAATCTATATCCCCTCAAAAATCAGACATTGAAACCTAATCTTCAGTGTGAAGATGTGTCAGCCTGGGCTTTTGGGTGGTGAATATCATTAGGAGAGAGCGCTATGTCTGTTATGAAAGATAACAAGATTGTAGAGCAAAATGTGGGTAAAAACTCCAGTGGTAGGCTTCCCACTTACACTCTGGTCAGGCACATACTCATGTGAGAACCCACTTCCTACATGACGTGGAGTGAAGGAAACCAGGTAAGAGATCACAGAACTTGGTTTCAGGGTAATGATGACTAAGGTACACTGAAGAAAGCAAGAAGTAAAGTGCCTGGGCCTCAGTTTCCCAAACACAAGCAACACAGCATCCAAGGAAACATCTTCTACTTGAAAGGGAAGGGAAATCCCCTCCATAAAGCAAGAACCTACACTGTATGAACCCATAGTGAACCTACACCGTGTGAGCCCACAGTGAGACCTACACTGTGTGAGCCCACAGTGAGACCTACTATGTGTGAGCCCACAGTGAGAGCTATACCGTGTGAGCCCATAGTGAGACCTACACTGTGTGAGCCCACAGTGAGACCTACACTGTATGAATCCATAGTGAACCTACACCGTGTGAGCCCAGAGTGAGACCTACACCGTGTGAGCCCACAGTGAAACAGTACTGAACAGAGCAGGTATCTCCAGGACAATGGACTTGGCTCTCGGGACTATGTGTGCCTTGACAGTCAAGTGATCCCTTCTACTGCCCTTTCCTCAGTTTTGTGCAACAGAACACGGAGAAAGACTCTGCTTTCTAGATGGCACAAGAGTAAACTAAGCACAGATCAGTGCTGCTGAAATTCAGCAGCAGTGGATCCAAATGGTTCCTTACCAGGATAGCATCTCCAGAGAGACCCTCTAGCCCTGCCTGTTGGTATACTGACCAAGACAGAACTGTATCTTCGCTAACATCACCTGGAGCTGGCTGCAGGAGTCTCAGGTGGGTCTCAGTCACATCGTGGACTCAACAAGATCTAGGCTCTAGGTGCAGTCTGGCATTGTATGGTAGGTGCTTACGACACTGCCAGCTCTATACACTCTCTAAACTCAGGCAACATAAATGAGAGAACCAAGTCTACTTGGGAGAAGAAATGAGCAGGTACCAAACTGTTACTGCAGAGTTTCATTACTGATCTTCCCAAAGTGAGATAAGTAACAAGTAAAATCCTCTGAGCCTGAACACCGGAAACTAATAAAAATGAGCACTGTGTCTCTTGGCTCCAGTAAAGGCTTGAAGTGGCAAATACCCTTTTTAGGCATTCAAAAACTCCATCTTAAACAATATATCAAGTTCGCATTTAGGTCATGTTGGCTTTGGGCTTCTACAGCAGAAGCACTGAAGGTAAGTAAACGAGGTAGGGATACATTGCAAACTCATACTTAGGGTACCATCTAGTGGTGATACAGTAATAGTGACCACAGGCTCAGAGAATAAGAATCCTGACTTAGAAGTCCTGGAAGAAATGGACAAATGACAGAGAATGGATTTCATCTAATTGCTAAAAGCATAGGTGTCCATGCGATTCCAATAAACATCAGTACATTTTATAGACCTGTTATCTCACCATAAGCACAAAACAGGGCCAGGAACTGAGCAATGCTTGAGAACTCATGGAAAAATCGCATTGAACACACAGGAAGAAGTCAATAAGCATTTACTTGTCAGAAACGAGGAGGAGGAAGGAAGTAACAAAACCCAAACAAATCCTTGAGCTCGAGTGCGTGCTGAACGACAGGAGAAAGGGCAGAAGGCATCAACGGAAAAGACAGGCTACCTGAGAACAGAGCCACAGCAGCGAACCAAGGGTTGAGAAAAGGAACTTATTGAGCAACTGTTGGAGTTATCAGACCGAAACAGACTTGAGAAGCTAAAGCAGTAGAAAGTTTATTCAAAGATAGTAATGGAAAACCCCTAAGTGTAGAAATAAATTCAAATAGCTACATATACAAAGGCCAAGATTTCAAGTTAAATTCACAAGTTCATGAAGTTATAACGTAAAACATGCATGCAAACTTCAAAAGTTACAGACAGGATTCTTTTTTTTTTTTTGGTTTTTCGAGACAGGGTTTCTCTGTGTAGCCCTGGCTGTCCTGGAACTCACTCTGTAGACCAGGCTGGCCTCGAACTCAGAAATCCACCTGCCTCTGCCTCCCAAATGCTGGGATTAAAGGCGTGCGCCACCACTGCCTGGCAGGATTCTTATATTATAAAAGGAAACAAATAATATTCAAAGGTATCCCAGTCATCTGACAGTCAACACACAGCAAGACCTTTAAACACACAGCAGGGGTGGGCAGCAGGACATTTATATGGTATTGGAGGAAAGAAAACCTGGCAAAAGAACAACTGTGTTAGCATGTTGGGAGCTAGCAAATATTAAGAAGAGGTAAAATGGGATATCAAAAAATTCAAAATGCAGGGAGGGTTGGAATATAAGCACACTATTTTATTTGAAGGTAAGAAAGAAACTACAAAGGAAAAAAACAAAATCAATTTTAAGTTATATAATGGCTCCAGGTCATCCTGACATGAATAATGACATTAAATTCAAACCAAGTAAACTCTCCAAGAAAAAAGGACAGAGGACAATGGAAGTTATTATTTTATGTGTAGGAATGTTTTATCTGCATTTGTGTATATTCATCTACACGTGTATAGAGTTTAGAAAAGGGCATCAGATCCCCTGGGACTGGAGTTAAAGATGGCCGTGAGCCACTTGCTAAGTAAACTCTCTAGCCAGGACAATGAATCATTTTTAGAGTTCCAATTAAGGCTCACATGATTGTTCCGTGGGTAAAAGCACTTGTCACTAAGCTTGACAGCCTGATTTCAATTGCTGGGCCCTACATGGTGCAAGGTGAGAACTAACGCCCGTGTGTTCTGATCACCATATGCACCTGCATACCCTACCATGTATGGATGTGTGTGCACACATACACACACGCTAAAATACAGGTAATAAAAATGAAGAGGTTCAATTATGTAATGAATACCTCTAAGAATACATGTATATTAAAAGCTAATGAAAAGAAATGGGTATTTCACACAAATAGATTCTAAAAAGCAGTTATCATCTACATTTACATCAGAAGAGGTGATTTTTTTTTTAATTTTCTTTACATCCTGATTGTGGGTTCTCCTCCCTATACACCCCTTCTACAACCCCATCCCCAGCCCTTCTTCTCCAGAAGAAGTAATTTTAATCAAAAGCAATAAAAGTCATTCTGTAATGATAAGGGGATCCCCTGTATAAAGAAGAAAAGCAATCAGAAACACATGAGCATCTGACACTGAAAGAACTCAACACACAAGGCACTCACAACCTCCAAGGAGAAACCGAGCACCTTATCACACGCACACACACACACAATCACAAGAGCAGCTCTGCCTGGCAATCAGTGTGCCTAAAAGACACATTAGAGCAACTCATCCGAGAGCTGCAGAATACATATGCTTTTCACTGCCACCTGGAGTGCGCCACAGCAGGTCACAGGGCAGGCCACAAAACAAACGTAGGCAAATGAAAATAATTACATCTTATTTAATCACAATGTAATAAAACTACAAACAACAAGAAACCATACAATTACATAGAAATTTAACATATACATCCAATCAACTGATGAGTCAAGGAAGAAAATGAGAGGAAAATTTAAAATGATTTTCAAACCAAATGTAAATGAAAACACAGCCCACTGTGGAGCATGAAAGAGCCCTAGTGTGTAAAGAAGTCCTGGGTGGATGTGTGCTGTCCACATGAGCCAGCCATGTCTAGAGCCAAAGCCTCAGACCCATGAGAAGTTGGCAAAGTCTTCTCCTGGTGAGGCAGGCTCAGGCGGACGACAAAGTCTCCTGAATGTGAGTGTTGACAGTGTGTTAAGCATTGTCCACCCTAGCCTCAGTACTCACCACCCCACCCGGAGAGTGCATAGAAGGCCTGAGCCCAGCTTTTCTGTGTTTGGGAATGTGTCTTTCCCCATCACCTCTCTGCCCTAGTCAGGTCAATCTCTTGAACCTTTTAAGATGCAAAGCCAGAATCCAAGCGATAAGATAAAAGCAGTAAGAGGGAATCTTATAGCAATCAATATCGCTATAAAAAATATCAGTAAATCTCAAACAACCTACCACTGAATCCAAGAAATAAGAAAAAAAATCAAACCAATACTGAAAGAGATCATCACTTCAGAAATAAATGAAATAACAGATTAAAAAATATAAGGGGTCAACATAATTATGAATTGGCTTTGTGAAAAGAAAAACAAAATTTACACCCTCTAGCTAGGCCATGAAAAAGGGAGAGAAGATTTAAGCAGAATAAAGACAGAAGAGAAACTATTGTAACTGCAACACAGAAATACAAGGAATTGTTATATCTGTATGAACTATTGTCAACAAATTTGGTTGCTGAAAAGAAATGGATACATTCTTGGACATGTATGTCTTATTTAAATTAAATCATGAAGACAAAGAAATTCTGAACAGACTAATAATTAGAATCAATTAAGGAATAAGACTTTTTTCCTATCAATAAAGCCCAGAACCATATGGCTTCACTGCTGAACATGACCAGACATTTAGAGAACTCAAACCAATTCCTTCCAAGCTATTAAAACAAACAAAACAACAACAAAAACAGAAATGGAAATCCAATGTTGCCTTGAGTTGAGTACTTGATAAATACACAATATTAAAACAACAACAAGAGATAGACCATCTTAATACCTTCACCATTTCTTAAATGAATGTAATTTGTTCTCTGTGGGCTGAGAATAAAGTCACTCACTCAAGTCAAATAGCTTTGACCATGGCAGGAAGTCTGTATCCAAAAATCGAGCCTACAATTCATTTCTTGGTGCAGCAGAACTATCAACTCTCAGCTTAGCTACGACGGAGGTAAATCCTTTGGTGATGTGAGGGTCATTGAAGTACAGCCTTATTACAATGAAATCCAATGTCTAAAAATTGTTCTTATTTTGGGCTTGTACCACAGTAAGAGCCAAGATTTTAAACTCTACTAAATACAAAACAAACAAAAAGACTTTATATATTTATGTTCATTTAGGAAAATACCAGTAGTGATGTATTATTTTGAAGTATACAGTTAATATGTTTGGAGTTATTTAAAATTTATATTAAGAAAAATGTATTTTCACTATTGCTGTAGACGAGCATTTACATAAGACTGTTAAATTGATTGTTGTTTTATATCAAACAACTTTTATAATACTTATTTGTATTGTTATAATATTTTATACATTTTAAGGAATATGACAAAAATGATATTGTAGGTATTGAAGGGGGGTCTCTGGGAGGAGTTGGGGTACAAAAGGGAAACAAGAATGTGATTTAATTCTATTTACTTAAAATACGTTTTTAAATGTTAATAAATTCAGATAAATTGAAAAAAATAGAGAATTATAAACTATTCATCATAAATTGGCATTTTTCAAAAAAAATGGATAAATTTACAGAAGACAAATTATGATTTTTTCTTAAAGCTAAGAAGAAAAAAATGTTACTATTCTATTTCAAAGTGTAAAATGTTTTTTTAATAAATTACTTACTTACTTTACAAAAAAAAAAAAACCAACGACAACAACAAACTCCTGGTTAATAATCCTAATGAATACAGATAAAGATAATTCACTAGCACATAAATAACATTCATCATCATCACTTGATATTCATGTCAGAAATGAAAGGATGGTTCAATGCACACAAATCAATACAGATCAATATCACATAAACAATGAAAAAAATCCATCATTTCATTAGACAAAACCCAAACCAAGCCAAAACATTTAATGGAATGAAATATCCTTTCATAGAAGAAAAATGAGTAAATTACATGTTCAAGCACTGTACCTAAAGATAATGAAAGCCACATACAAGCCCAGATAAAATACTGATTCCACAACAGCTAGATGTTTCATGAAATGGAAAAATAAATATTATTAATTATTCACGTTACCTAAATTTACAGATTCTGCATAATCATCAAAATACTAATGACATTCTCCATAGAACTAATAAAAATAATACTAAAGTTCATATGAAATCACAACATGCTGGTCAATCAAAGCAATTTTGAGGAAATAAAAAGCAAGAGATATTACTTGCTTTCAAAACCTATTAGGTACAGTTACAGTAACTTGAGAGTATAGGTGCTGGAATAAAAAACAAAAAAGACAGAAAAATAGAACAGAAGAGAGGAGCTAGGAGCAAACCATGCATCTATCATGATTCCCAACAAAAGGTGCTGAGCACAGACATTACATAAAAAACTAGCTCCACAATAAACGGCACTAGCAAGAACATCATATACATGTAGAAGACACTAGACTTTTTTAGTATTCGTACTCAAAATCAACTTAAGATGGATTAAAGACTTAAGTATAAGACCTGTAACTATGCTACTATTGGACAAAACTACCAGAGAAACGTTTCAAGACATCCTAGTGGAATATGAACTTTTGGAAAAGACCCCAAAAGTGTAGAGAACAAAGCCAAACTGAGTAGTGATATAGAAAACTCAAAGACTACAGAACAAAGGCAATGGCAGAATAAAGAGAGGATCTACAGAATGGAAAGAAAATTATAAACCTTCTGTCTGATAGACAGTTAAAATCCAGAACATAGAAGGAACTCTAAAATTTCAGTAGGAGTTAGTAAAATAATACAATTAAAAGTATGAGAGAGACCTCAGCAGATATTTCTTTAAAAAGTGAGGCAGGGCAGCAGGGTCTGGAAGCAGAAAGTGAGTGGGAAGTGGAGCTGGGCTATACACCCTCAGACCTGCCCCCAGTGGCAGCTTCCTTCAGCAAGGCTCCACCTCCTAAGGCTTCCACAGTCCCACCCCCACCCCCAAATGGTGCCAGGGCACTAAATGTTAGAACACATGAGTCTGGGAGGGGCATTTACATTCAAACCATACAAAGGAATAATGAAGTCAAGGTGTTTAAGGTATTCTAGCTCATTCTACAACTAGGAAATCCCGGGATAGGTCCTATTTTATTAATATGCTTATATTTTACTCTTCAGTTTTCAGTTAGAAGAACTTATAAGGGGTGATTTTTGCACTGACATCTTTTTTACACTAGGTTGAACTTTTCAATAACGTAGCAAATGCCAAGAAACAGCACCATCAATGTTAAAGCATACCCAGGAGTGCAGTGAGCTTCGGGAGAAGTCCAACTTGTACCATCTTGTTCCTCAGGCCTGTGTCAAATGAGAGGTTTAAGAGGAGCCGGAGGGTGATATTCAGGAGATCTTCATGCTCACAGGGTATCATTTTTACCAGTTTTTCAACAATATCCATCTCTACCTATAGTGAAAAAATATTTGCATTAGATTACAAAATCAGATATAAAAGGTCACAACATAGCCTGTTTCTATTTGAATATATAACTATTTCAAAAGTACGAATTAGCTTATATTCTCATTTCAACCTATAACTCAAATGTTTTTATACTAAAATCAAACTTCTCTTCACACTCCTACATCATCCACTCTCTTCCCTCATTTTGTTGCCATCAACTGGAAAACAAACAGCATTGATTCTTGAAAATCCTGCAGAACTGAACACCACCCACTACATTCCAGGCCTCCTACGAGAACAGACGAAGTCTCATTTGCCTTTCAAGATTGCCTCTGTCTAAAAAGAGTGGACACGGAAGACAAGTAACAAAAATACAATGCAATAAACAATAAACAAAAAGACTGATGCCCAGAAGTGCTCTGCAAGGAGTCATTAACACATCAAGAAGAGAAGACTTCAAATTCAGAACCAAGTCTTAATGAGTATAAATTACTTTTGTGGTTAAGAAAAGCACTGCTAGCACAGAGTGAAAGAAGCCTGCAGGAAAACACTATTTAGGGAAGCACAGTTGCTTTGTTACGAACTCAGGACAAAGCACATAGAGATTGGCAGAGACTAAACATAAATCCTAGGCAGATTGTGGAGGAGTTCAACATTCAGGTAGGGAAGTCAACATTATTTTATACGTAGCAGATTTTTCTTTGCAAATGTAAATCCAAGAGGTCATAGGTCAGAGTAGTTCTTTGGCATGGGACCCCTCTGAAATCCAATGTTCCAGATGATAGCCAAAGACCAGCATTGTAAGGTCTTAAGAAACTAGGCCTTTAGCAGGTTGTGGCCTCAGGTCCTCTATCTACACAGTTAATAAGGTAGCCTATCTATACCATTAATGAAGACTAGTAAATGCAAATACGAGCCTGGCAAACTAAAGGTAAAACATCAAATTTTTTAGGCTTAACTCAAGATAACATTTTGAAATCTTATTAAAATTGGGAGAGACCACCAGACTGCAAGAAGTAGCTAAAATTTTAGTTTAGGAATCAGCATACTGTGCTTAGTAGGACCAATGAATAAAGATTTTTTTTTTCTTTTCTTCATCTTGAAAAAAACAAACCCAAGTACTCCTGCCACAAAGCTACACCCCTAGCCAATTACATTTTTAAATAACGGAAAAATAAAAGCAAATAAAGACTATTTCATAATGCATGAAAAGACAATTTAACGATAAAAACTCCATCTTTTAACAGATATAATCCACAAACCACAAGAAACTCAAGAAGAAGGAAGACCAAAGTGTGGATACTTTGATCCTTTTTAGTAGGGGGAACAAAATACCCACGGAAGGAGTTGCAGAGACAAAGTGTGGAGCAGAGACTGCCCCATCAGGGCATCCTTCCCATATACACTCACCAAACCCAGATACTATTGTGGATTCCAGCAAGTGCTGGCTGACAGGAGCCTGATATAGCTGTCTCCTGAGAGGCTCTGCCAGTGCCTGACTAATACAGAAGTAGAGGCTCACAGCCATCCATTGGACTGAGTACAGGGTCCCCAATGAAGGAGCTAGAGAAAGGACCCAAGGAGCTGAAGGAGTTTGCAGCCCCATAAGAGGAACAACAATATGAATTAACCAGTACCTCCAGAGCTCCCAGGGACTAAACCACCAACCAAAGAGTACACATGGTGGTACTCATGGCTCCAGCTGCATATGTAGCAAAGGATGGCCTAGTTAGTCATCAATGGGAGGAGAGGCCCTTAGTCCTGTGAAGGCTCTATTCCTCAGTGTAGGGGAATGCCAGGGCCAGAAAGCAGGAGAGGGTGTGTTAGTGAGCAGGAGGAGGGGGGAGGGAACAGGTTTTTTTTTTTTTGTTTTTGTTTTTGTTTTTTGTTTTTTTTTTTTTTGAAGGGGAAATCAGGAATGTTCGGAGGGAGAACATTTGAAATGTAAATAAAGAAAATATCTAATAAAAAAAGACAAAAACAAACAAACAAACCAAGCCCGGAAGATCTGTAACAAAACCAAAGGAGATATCAATATTCACAAGCAAATCTTTTTGTAAAGACTTTATGTCCATGTGAGTGTCTGCCTGCTAGTCTGTATAAGCATGAAATGCACGCAGATGCCCAAAGAGGATGTCAGATCTCCTGGAACTGGAGCATCAGGCGGTTGTGAGCTGCTCACTATGAATGCTGGGAATAGAATGATAGTCCTCTGCAACAACAGCATGCATTCTTAACGCCCAAAGTACATCTTGATCTGTACCTCATACCACCTTTTAACTTAACTCAGAATAAAATAACCAGACTGAAACAGCAAACCCTACAAAACTTCTTGAAGGAAGCCTTTTTGAGTTAATGAAGAATGCTTCAATATGACACCAGACCACAACCTGCTAATGGCCATTTTTTATATGCTGGACTTCACCAAATTAAAACCTTTGCTCTTCATGAGAGAATGAAAAGGATAAGCTACAGAAAATAATAAAACACATGAGAACCTATACGTGACAAAGGCTTTGCATCCAAAATACATACTAAAATTAAATCATTAGTAAAAATAAGCAAACCCATATAATGCCCATCTTTTTTAAAGTTGCTCTTAAAATTACATGCTAATATGATATACTCTTATAGTGCATAAATGAGATGCCAGGTTAATATATCTCTATTCTATAATAACTATTATATAAATTAAAGCATGAATTAAATGATTTTAAGGTAAAAATGAAATTTACTTTAAAATATAAGAAATATATACATTTACCTTAAAATATACATGGAGAAGGTAAGATTAATGCTATGCTGCATTCCTAGCTCAGATTCTATTGGCACGTGATAGCTGCTGGGGAGGGAGATTCAGTTTCTCAGGGGATGTAGCCTGAGAGCTCACACATGCTCCAGTAAATCACCCTATACCATGAACATACAGGCAGCACTAAAGAGACTCAGTGAGTTAAATAAAACAAAAAATAAATGAGTTCATGAATTTGGGAAGGAAAGTGAAATATGGTGGAGAGTAGGGGAGGAATTGGGAGGCAGGAAGAATGTGGGTTAGATTTGATCCAAACATTGTATAAGATATGAAATTATCAATAAAATCATTATAAAAATTGTTGTTAGTCTTGCTTGAAAGCAACAAGAAGAAAATGGAGGTAAAGGGTTTGCACCTGGGATCCCAGCACTTGGGAGGTGGAGGCAAAAGATAAGTAGCTCATTTAGCCTGGGCTAAATGAAATCTTGTCTCAAAAGACTCCCAACTGAACAAAAACCCCAACCAACTAAACAACAATGATAAAAATAAAGATTAAGTTCTCCCTCTCAGGAGCAAAAAACCCCAAACCTGAATTTAGAGATGCGTTTTAGGACAGTTCTTGCTGTCTGTGATCCCTTGCTATCTCAGGGTAAAGTCAGTGATTAAATGTGTCCTGCAGGTACAGTATAGCTGAGTTCTGAAAGCACTAATTTCGTAAGATGCTGTCACTTAAGGGCATTTTGCCCATGTGAGCCTGTAGCACATATGTCTAAAGTAAAGATCTGATTTCTCACAAAATTAACTATGGATGAGTAATTAACTCTGCTGAGTCTCATTTTTTCTTCCCCAATAAAAATTATATTTGATGAGATGAGCTGTTTTCTGCCTTCCAATTCTATGATACTATTGGAAATTAAATGTAAATATGAATGTCTAGAACTTTCTGATATATTAACCACTTCAGGATGATCATAATTATAAGCATTTGGTAAATATACCAAAATGAGAAGCACAAGAAGAAAAACAGTTTAAGTAACACCAAATGAACCTGAAAGGATAAGCTATTTCATTAAAGATATCATGTACATCTATTCTATAGCATATTAGAAAAGACATTTACTCAGAAAGCTTCAATTATCTAGAATAGTAATATCACTGATATTTCCTAATGAAGCTGTTATAGTTATAAAATATTCACAATTACCTTAGTGGGGGTAAAAGGTACTTATGTTTTATCAGAATATCTTAACTTTAAAATAGCCAATGTGGACTACTTGAAGAAGCTTTGTACATTACCATGTCATTTTTATTCTCCATAAAAATACTGAGTTTCTTTAAGAATGACACGACTAGAATGAGCAGCTCGAAATTGTCCCGATCCAGAGCCTTCACCAACATGTGAACAATATTCTTGTTCCTCATCTTCAGTTCTGTACGTGTGTCCTCCGCAAGATTCAGAAGCAAATAGAGAGCAACTAGGAAATGAAAATACGCCAGGGCTGATTGAGACGGCATATGGAATCAATGACTGTAAATCAGTTCTACTTACCAAGGTCATAAACACAGATCTAAAAGGTTCTGTATTATTTACAATTTTTAACATAATTAAAATGTTCAAGCTTTCTCAAATGAGACATAGATATTATATAACACATAGAGAATCATACTCCTCTACCTATTCTATTTTATTACTTTTTTAGTTAGCACAATATATTAAACTTCACTGTGCCTTTTCAAATGTCCTTTGATTTTGTTGTTCCTCCTCTCTCTACTCCATCCCAAACCCCTGTTGTGCCATTCCTCCACCAGGAGCAAATTTCTGCTTGCCTGTCACATGTGTTCTACGAGCATTATATTCTTATGAAGCTGAGACCATAAAAATATACATAATGGTTCACATTCTCCATTAAGCTTAGAGCTTAATAGTAATTAAATGGCAATTAATGATATATAGTAGACATATAACAACAGACAGCGGAAATAATTTTGTACATACATAAAAACAAAAAAAGAAAGATATCAATACACAAAATTTTAGTCTTCAGTAGCTGCTGTGAGACACGTTGTCACTAGGGGTAATTTGAGACATATAAGGACACAAAAGCATCTATTTCTTATATTCAAATCCATTTTCTGTTAGTCACTGCAAAGGTTAAGAAGCACAACTCACTGGGGGCCTGCCACAGCACCAGGTTTTTGAGGAAGGCAGCCCGGGGTATGGAGACAGTGGCAAGGCCAAACTTTATTTATCTTTGGCAATCCTGTCTATAATATGTCTTTTTGCTATTCTAAGGGAAAAAAGCCATTGAATTCTGGTAATAAACTCTTTCTGTTAGCATCAGAGGGTTAAAAAAAAAAAAAGATAGAAAGCTTAATTGTTAGTGCTCCCTTCTCCCTGGCCAGGTGAGAGGCTCCTAAGTCCTTATCACTGTCACACCTGTGGCTCATCCTTGGACCTGAATACTTTTCTTTGAGTAAAAACTTGTCCCAAGTCTATAACTCTTTAGTGTAATTGTGAAAGCTCATTGTATTCCTTATTTTATAGCCTTTACTCTTATCATGAGGAGTGAGGATGTTCTATTCTTGATTTTAACTTTATTACATCTTTCTAGGTAACAACTAAAACAATCTTTTAACACTTTCTTCCTAAGATTATTTGAATCAAATTAGAACTTTATAAAATCATTAATTCATCTAAACAGCATTAGTTCATGAAAGTTCATCTTCATGCTGACCCGCAGGAAGTCTACCCAATAGGGTGGGCTGATGCTCAGGAATCAGTAGCCTATGTAAGAGTGAGAGGAAAGGCACATCAGTGCAAGAAGCCATCCTGAGATGAAGTCTCTTGGAACCTTGCTCTCAGAGCTCACCTATCTAAGGCCATGCAAAAACGGTGGGCCACCTCCACCAAGGACACCTGGTAGGGTTAGCCTGTCCTAGAATGCTCCTGACAACTGTTATGCTGGATGGGGATAAGGACAGACTCCACTAGTTCTCAATGAAATGTCCTCTAGACACCTGTAATAAAGATATTGGTTCCCCCACAAAAATCAAGAATCTTCCTTTCTGAAGGGGAGAATTGTATGCTAGGTCATACGCTACATTCTGTCTTGATAGGAAGTTTCACAGTGTGGCTTGAAAAAAAACACGTTTTTTTGGTTTTTTTTTGTCAAAATTATGTAGGTTATTGATGAAATATAATCCTTTTTTTCTTCTTTAATGCCTTGATGTTACTATTTCTGGCATTTCATTTAATGGTTTTTGTCTGTTTAGACAGAAGTTGACCATAAGCCCGGGATGACTGTGAATTTGTGATCCTCCCATCTAAGCTACCCCAATGCTAGAGTCATGGCATACATCACTTCCTGAGCCTTCTTTTAACACATTCTTAATATCCACCTTGAAATCTTAATGCAAAGAAGATGGAAATATGTGCAAATATATGTCTGCATACTTAGTACAAGTTGATAAATATTTATTTAGCAAAATTTGCCATAGAAAGGTAAATTATACTTGCATGTATGACAGCTATTGGGCTACTTAATAATCAATTCATCTAGTAATTGAAGCCATGGTTGAAATGTAAACAGTTGGGAGTGATTTGCAACAAACAAGCCAAGAAGTCTTAGACAGCTGAGAGATACCAAAATGACAAAAAAGTAGTAATTATTCTCTAGGGCCAAAGAAGAAACATGGTCCTCATATCACTGTAATTTTGGCCTTCTAGGCTTCAGAACTCTGTGAGAATAATTTAAAGAAAGCCACTTTGAACAACATCATTGCAGTAGAGATTGGTTGTACAAAACAAAAGATTAAAATATACAAACTAAGGTTTTCACAATACTAGACATCAAACAATGAATTGTCGTAATCTCTGGGAGTTAAGAAAGAAGGGATTATCTATGTGGCCCTAGAAGGCTGCCTGGGTAAAGTTTCCATATGACACGCAAGGAAGAACCCAGGCAGAACCTGACAAATCCCCAAGCAACGCAGATGGACTGAAGGTCTGCTGGAAGCCAAACTCTCAGAGAAGAGCACTGGAGAAGGGAGAGTTATACCGAGAGAGAAGTCTGGAGTTCCATAAACTCCCTTGTGTATAGACAGAACAACAACAACAACAACAAAGGATTAGAAGGAAAAGCACATGATGCTCCACAAGAAACTTGAAATAGCTCACATTGGAAATCTTGCCATGTATAGGTGACTGAGGAAGTCTCTTAGTGTCCTACCTTGGTAGTAGAGAAATTTAGGCTAACTGCTGCTAATATTCACAAATCAAGATCAAGACATAAAAGGGTCAAAGTTTTTCCAGGCAAACAAAACTCAAGAATACTTATTAATTAATTAACTAATTAATTAATTGAGTACTCAATTCATTTTCTGCTTGGATGTGTACCTGCTTGTCTGTGTGCTCACATGTATACAGTACTCATGGAGGCTAGAAGAGAGTACTAGATTGCTCAAAACTGAGGTAGATGTGACCTACCTAATCTGTGTACTGAAAATGAACCCTAGCCTAGTCCTTTGTAAGAGCAACAAGCACTCAAAACTGATGAGCCATCTCTCCAGCATCCCATAATAAAAGACCATTTATATGAATAAGGAAATAATGTACATTTCATACTATCTGGCAGACAATCAAAGATTATCGAGCCATTTAAAGGCACAGGAGATACAACCCAAAAGCAGGAAAAGTTAGGGAGACATGTGGGAGACAAAAAAATAAAAATAAAAAAGCCTAAAAGTTCTTAGCAATGAAATTGAATATAAACACTCTGCCAGGGACTTAGAGAAGAAAAGCTTAGTAAATGTGAAGACAAAATCATAAATCATCTGAAATTAAACACACAACAGGAAATATCAATGACACTAAGATCTCTGGAAAATCCCCACTTATCTGGAACAAAATGACTGCAGTGTAAATAACTTTTGAGTTAAAAAAAGGGAAATGGAAATAATCTTAACTAAATAAAGTAATGAATAAAAAACATGAAAATATGTGGGTTGCAGTCAGAGGGAACATTTGTGTTCTAAACCAAACTCTTAGGACAAATGACCTCAGCTTCCATCTTAAAACAACAAAGCAGGGGCTGGTGAGATGGCTCAGTGGGTAAGAGCACCAACTGCTCTTCCGAAGGTCATGAGTTCAAATCCCAACATCCACATGGTGGCTCACAACCACTTGTAATGAGATCTGATGCCCTCTTCTGGTGGTCTGAAGACAGCTATAGTGTACTCATTTATAATAATAAATAAATTAAAAAAAAAACAAATAAAAAAACCAAAACAGAGCAAATTAAACTCTAATAAAAATTTAAAAAACCGGTCAGCTTGTGTTACAGGCTTTAAATGGTGTTAGTGTATTTGATGTACAATGCATCTGACTAGAAACATGTACAGCTGTGTATCTAAAGTTTACATGTTATGCAAAATTAACAGAGTTAAAGAACATGTAAAGCTCATACACGCAAAGTAGCTAAGAATTATTGCTCGGCACAATACATTTGCAGCAACCAGCTGTGGCTAAAGGAGTAAGAGCAACCCTGGCTTTAGCCAGCCAGAAACCACCGTGAGCTAGCAGCACTAGCTAATTCTGAGGCCACAAGGAAGGTCCTGTCTGAGAAAGCGAGATAGCTCATACCGTGCAAGCCTCTTAAAGACTGAGAAGCATTACGTATTTGCAAGCTTGTAAGCTTGTATTCAGTTACTTATTTTTCAAAATAGTTTTATTTTTATTGCTGTTTTTATAAAGCCTTCTAGCTGTTGTGTATTACTTGGTAGTTGTGTTTTCATAAAGTCTTATAAGTAAACTGTTAACAGTCTACACAAGTACAGCTCTGACAGAGAAACCGGAACATTTTGAGATGCTAGGATATTTCCCACAAGACAAGCAGAATGGCCCCTGTGTAAACTCGACCTACATCCCACTTCTTCTACATCCCACTTCTTCTATATCCCACTTCTTCTACATCTCACTGGTCACATTAGTCCTGAAGGGCTTAGTGGCTCTGGCTCTAACTGTGACTTCCCTTCTTCCACAGTGTGCGGCCAACCCAGAGCAAGCAGGATGAATCTTTCTCTAGCACTGTGGAGCAATGGAGAACAAACCCCCAGATGGCTAATCAACAATGTCTTCAGAAAGTACTGGGAGACAAGGAGGGTAGGGTGGGAGGGGGGCTTTCAGAACTGAAATAGTTAGGGTAGGCACCTTAGCACTAAGAAAGCAGAACCAGGAAGACAATCATTCTAAGGCCAGCCTAGACTTTATGATGAGATGTTTCTCAAACCAACAAGACAAAATTACTTGTGTCAGCCCTTCCAAAAGTGACTAAATGCCAAGAGGTTATAAAACACGGTTCTCTTGCATAGGTACCTGGCACTAACAAAATGTGCCCTAACCTTGGCCATTATTTGTATTTTGTATATTATATTTGTTTCCGACATGGAAATGTTCCACATCAATACTGAGGTGCTAAAACATGAGTGGGAAATATCAGAAGTTTGGTAGAAACGATGACATTCTGAAGAGATACAAGCAGACTTCTGAAACGACGAACCCCTGAGGAAATGGGAACTTCTTCAGGAATATCATGCTGAGAGAAGGAGAAGGCATCAGCCAGAGGGAAACTCTGTGTCCCTGAAAGAGAGCTCATACAGTTCTAATGACTGTTCAGACCGCTCACAGGGTGAGACTGAAGCCAAGACAGGACAACAGTGGGCAGGGCCACATCTTGACCAGGACTGCTTAGATGTGCATCTCCTTGACTCTCTATATGAACTTAAATTTCACTTCAGAATTCCAAAGACATACTTGAGGGTTTCTCTGTATCTCTTTGATCCTCTTCCCCACGTGACCACTTTGAGTAAGTCTCTTTTTTTCTGTTTTACACTTAAAATGATATAAAACCTTTTCTATAAGCAGAATGCTGTCTACCAGCAAAAATTACACAAAAGTGATAGGAAAACCAAGACAGAGTGCAAAGGAGACATGTACATACATGGAAGAGTGACTTTCTGGCAAAGGCAGAAACCAATTCTATCTTTGAAATAAATAGCATGAATAGCAACATAGTCACATGAGAAAAAAAACCTCATTCAAATGTATTCAAAATGAATCACTGATTTTACTGCAAACCTGAAATGATGGAGCTTCTAGAATAAAAACAGCAAAAAAATCCCTCTGAACTCCAGTTAGGGAAGATAGTATAGATACAGTACCAAAACAATGATCCATAAAGGCCAAATTATAATTCATAAAGACTAGAAATTCTGATCCTCAAAAGGCATTATTAGTGAGTGAGAAGATATAACCAGACTGCAAATCTTTGTGAACAAATCATATATTTTGTAAAGGTTATATAAAACATATCACACACACATGCAATCATAATACATATACATATATACAGATGTATGTATACAAAATAATCCCACTAAGAAATAAATAAAATACATGAAATGAGATTTTTAACAAAAGAAATGCAGACTGATATATGAAGAGACTTTCAACCTAATGAGTGGGCTGGGACATTCAAATCAAAACTACAAATATATTAAATTATAAGCTAACTAAAGTTAATAATATTGATCGTATCAGTCTTTTTCCTTTTCTTTCTTTTTTTAAAGACAGGGTTTCTCTGTGTAGCCCTGGCTGTCCTGGAACTCACTCTGTAGACCAGGCTGGCCTTGAACTCAGAGATCAGCCTGCCTCCTCTGCCGCCTGAGTACTGGGACTAAAGATGTGTGCTACCACCCAGCTCCAATCCATCTTTTTCAGTAACTTAGGACTTTTATGCACTCCTGGTGGAAGCATCGGATAGGAGGGCTGCAGGGAGAGTACTTCTGTGTAGTGGTAGGCTTCTATGTAGCTGGGGGTAGAAACATGAAATGATATCTGTCCACACAAGGCCTTTAGATGAATACTCAAAGGAGCACAGCAAAGCAACTGCCAAAAATTAGAGAGAATCCAAAGGAGAATATGGAAAATTATCACATACGAATAATTAAAAGAAAAAATACTGATAACTCCATGTACTGGCTGGTTTTGTGTCAACTTGACACAGGCTGGAGTTATCACAGAGAAGGGAGTTTCAGTTGGGGAAGTGTCTCCATGAGACCCAGCTGTGGGGCATTTTCTCAATTAGTGATCAAGGGGGTAGGGCCCCTTGTGGGTGGTGCCATCCCTGGGCTGGAAGTCTTGGGTTCTATAAGAGAGCAGGCTGAGGAAGCCAGGAAAAAGCAAGCCAGTAAGGAACATCTCTCCATGGCCTCTGCATCAGCTCCTGCTTCCTGACCTGCTTGAGTTCCAGTCCTGACTTCCTTTGGTGATAAACAGCAATATGGAAGTAAGCTGAATAAACCCTTTCCTCCCCAACTTTCTTCTTGGTCATGATGTTTGTGCAGGAATAGAAACCCTGACTAAGACACTCCAACAACGTGGATGTATCCTTATTCTGACCAAACATGATACTGTATATATAATGCCACTTAGTCCTCAAAATTACTAGAGACGAAGGGAGAAGAAAAAAAATGACAGAATGACAACAGATATACAAGGCAGCTATGGAATGGTGGATATATCTACCTTGAATATGTCACAGTCTAGTAATTATTTGCATAAATTAAAATATACCAAATTATGTTTACTACCTATCAATTATCTCTCAATAAAACTGGGTGAACAGAACATAAAATATTTGCATAAATAAAGTATTTTGGTTAAGAATAGAACTTACTATTTTACATGTTTAAAAAAAACTTAGTGTTTTTAAATTCTAACAAAACTATTTTTAAAGATCTAATGTATTTTGGCTTATATGCCGACCCAGGTCAAAGTTACTATATTCTAGTCTTTTTAAACACTGAGCACTGAAAAGGTGCTGGCTTCTTCTCCAATAGGCTGAACTTAACTATCATCAGATCTTTAAGACAGGCTGGGAGGCAGGGCTCAGCAGCAGGATGCTTGTGCCTGCCTAGCAGTGCAGTCCTTGGTTTGGTTCCTAGCAATGCCAAACCAAACAACAACAGCAAAACTCCAAAAATACAATGTAGTTAGAAAAGGGAAGAACTATCAAGGAATAAAAGCGGATCCACAGACAAAGACTTCCATGTACAAAGGTCATCACATCCGAAGTGAAATAACCCCAAATCCAAAGGATCAATGCCATTCTAACCAAATCAGAAGTCTCTGCATCTTAAGTGACAGCAAAGCCATATAATATTAAAGTCTCTTATTATCAACAAATCTTAGAAACAGCATTTGAAAGCTAAAATAATTTTACATTAGTTTCTGAGTGTCAGGTTACAGGAAGTGATCAGGAGCCCATACCTCTCAATAGCTGCTCTTGTTTTACCACAAGTCCTTGGTACTTTTTAAAGGTTTTGTCATAATCCTTTCTCAATGTTTGATTTTCAAGGTCTTCATCAAGTGAAATCAAGTTAAGGATCGCAAGCATGAATCAAAGTGAAGAAAATCTACTGATGACTACTTTGAGAACAGTGCTATTATGTTTTATATGCAAATTATTGCCATTATTATTTTTAATTAGTCAGGGTTTCACTATGTAACTCTGGCTGACCTGGAACTTACTATGTAGACTCAGCTGGGCCCAGACTCATAGAGACCTACCTACCTCTGCCTCTGGAGTACTGGGGTTAAAAGCCTGTGCTACCAAGCCTGGCTACAACTTGAGCTATATCCCCACCCATCTAAAATCTTAGCTGCAGGACGGTGCAAAACAGGACATTTTAGCCCAAGGTCCGATAATATCCTTGTAGTTCTAGTATGAGGAAATGTTTGAACTCCACCAAATACTTGGATTCTCAGTGATTACATGCAAATATATTATGAAAGTTGCCTAGTCTGTCACAGACTAGAAGAGGGCCCATTAAGAAGGCTACTTTCTTACGGAAACTCATGTCGTTGCTAAGCATTATAAACTCGTCTTCAGGCAGACAGCCAAAACACTCGACTATGCAGATTAATTCGAAAGCTTTCTCATCACCTTGCTCAGGCTGGAGATTCCAAGGGTATTCTAAAGAATAAGGCCCCATGAAGAAGACGTAAGTAATGCCCCACCCTTGGTCAAACAGGACTCCAGGTCCAGAAGACCAGCATCAGGCTCCTGGGCAATACTTCCTAGTCATAAAGAATGTCTTAGTCCCAACCTGACTTGAGCGCCACTGGCAGAAACTATATGTCTAGGTATGAAAAACAACCTATCCTACTCCCATTCAAACCAGAAAAAAATAAAAAAAACTAAAAATTAAAAATAGCTGTAATTTCCTGATAGCTACCTACGTATGTATGTGTACTTAGCCTTCATCCTGTAGAAAAGTTGGGATCTCTCACTGATTCAATAGAGCAGTCTCAGTCCGTTATGACTGTTTGTCTGCCCTCTGCCTCAGTTTTCTCATTTTTCTTACAGGAATGATGCTTTCATTTCTAATAGATACAAATACACAGTGTATTCAAATAATGCTATTGCCTGCAATGGCTTGCTGATTTATAAAACATCTCATGTTAAAACAGGTATGAATAGTCAATCTGGGACCTCTGAGCTAGAATTAAATTGTAAAGGCCATATGATAAATAGCTTCAGATGAGATTGCTGTAATGCTGAAGAGAATATCATTATACTGTATTCAGTATGAAAGATCAAAATCAAGAGACAGAAGTTATCTGAATATAGACTATAGCTCAAAAAGCAAAGGAACACTAAAGTGAATAGAAGTTTCACCCCCAAAATGCTTTAAGCCAATGGGCAATAACACAGTGTTTGAAAGCATTTGTTAAAGAACCAAAAAACAATTCTTAGACCATAAGATACATTAAAATAGAGAATTTCTAAAGTTCATCTCATGGGTTCTATCATTCTATTTATTTTTCAACTAGAAAAACTGACTTCACAAAACTCTTAGTTTCCCTGAAAAATTAGGTTCATGGAAAAATGTAACCCATTCCCATCAAGTTTACTTGGAAGCACATAAGCAGGGATGAGCCAAGCTTCAGCAAATACATGGTTGTAGTGGACACACATGCAATCACTTAGACTCTGTTACTCAAGTACTCAGCACTGCTGCAGGCCTCACTCTTCTTCCTCACTAACCGGTCCAAACAGGAAGAGACAAAAGTCCATATCAAAATGTGTTTATCCTGCTAATTTCAACCTCTATCTTTACCTCTGACACATGCGTGCATGATTTCCAAAAATGTGACAGAAATGAAAACACAGAAAGAACAAATCCATCCTACCATCCAAAGCGCCTAAGTATAGGCACTAGGTCAAATGGCACTGAAAGGATATCAGCTTTCTTCTTCTTAGAAAGTTCTTCTTGCCAAAGCTCATGTCTTTTTAACTCATGATCAATGATATTCATACACAGTGCTCCAATTTTATAGTGAGTGATGAGTCCATGAAAATGAGAAAAGCTTCAAAGAAGAGATTTTAATATATATTAGAAAGGGTGCATTTTGTTCATATAGGAGAAATCGTGGTTTTGGCCTAAACTAACATACAAAATATAAGACTGACACACATTTCAATGGATGAATATAACCACAGTATAATAATTTTAAAAATAATTTAAATAAATTAAAAATTAAAATAAAAATTTAAAATTACAAGATTATCTTAAATATGTGTTAATATGCTACCTTAAATAACATTATAAGCATGTTTTCATGATTAATCATCACATTAACTACTAAAATAGTTTCATAATACATTTTGGAATACTGTCTAACAAAACAAATACAATAATAATACTAAGAACTCATTTATTAGATATATGTTTGCTAGATAATTTATTCAAGTATTTATTTAATAAAATTTCTTTGCTAATGCTGGTTTATGCAGATCTAATTGGCTAGAAAATTTTCATAAAATATCAATAATATCCTTATTAAGAACATATACATGTAAATAAAATATACTTAGCCACTAAGAGAATCAAACTTCATAAATTATTAGAAAGATGAATGGAACTGGAGGGCATTATGTCAAATGAAATAAGTCAAACAAAGAAAAGCCAATGTCATATGTCCTTGTTCAGATATGTGGAAGAGTGGACTTCATAGAAAGCATAAACTAGAGACTTCTAGAACTAGGTTAGGGAGAATAAAGGGAAGAATAAAGAATAAAGTGCATACCAAAACCAACATACAGTAATATAGGAGTAATAAGTTCTAATTTTATAGCACAGTATAGTAACTACAGTTCACAACAATTAACATATTTTAAACAGAACTGGAAAACAGGAATCCAAACATGCCCAATACAAAGAAATGGTAAGTGTTCAGAGTTCAAAATGCCAATCACCTTGATTTAATCATTTATATACTGTTATATTTAATCAAACTATTATACTGTATGCACTAAGTATTTACTAAATTGATAAAAACTGAAATACAGAAGTATGTGTACTGAAGAAAACATGGCTATTACAATGAAAATTTTATATAAGAAGGAAGTGAGGCCCAGAGAGATTAAGTAAAATAACCAAGAGTACACAGAGAGTAAACAGCAGACATTGCATTCCAACTGAGTTCATCTTCCTCCCTCCAGAGCCATAAACATATGCCAAACCATTATGCCAAATGGAATGCATATGACTATGTGCGTGCGTGCGTGCGTGCGTGCGTGTGTATGTGTGTGTGTGTGTGTGTGTGTGTGTGTGCTCGTGCAGGCATAGGGAAGTGCAGACTGAAGGAAAGAACAACAAAGAAAAAAGCCAGCATAAGATGCAGAGCATGGCCAAACAGACGAAGACTGAGAGAATCAACATTATTAACACAGGTAGACGGCAATAGAGGTCGATCAGTGCTCTTAAAATCTATACTTACCTAGAAAAGCAAAAGAAGATATAAATGATGTTTGTAGCTAACTCAACACTTTGTTTCCAGTCTTCTCTCAGGACTCTTGCTAGCGCACCCAGGGCAGTTTCTAAAGGAAAGGAAACATACGGATATGATCATTTACCTCTCCTTTGATATAAAGGGAGGTTGGTTTTAAATGTCTACTTATGAATAAGTAACAAAGCCAAGATGGAACTGGAACAAAAAAGTAGGATGTTTCTTTCCAATACGGAAAGCTAATTTAGAAGAATAACTTTAATTCAAAACATCTGACATACATGTGCATGCAGTAAGAAATCAGCTGTGAATCAGATAAATGCGACAGTAAGATCACCTGAGGCTGTCCATTTCCTGACTTGTTTCTGCTTGGAATCTTACTACTGTATTACTTTGCTTTCTTCTTTTAACCTCTGAGTGACTACACTATTAGGACAAAGACTAGAATATACCCAGAATATAAATGAGCAGTTTAGCCAACTTAGCTCCATAAAGGTGAATAAATTTATGTGAAGGAAAGTAATATTTCCATATCACATACCAAAAGACATAAAAGTAGAAATTTCAGAAAATAAGCTCTTGGAAGTATATGAGTATCTTTGTTGGAAAGTGAATATTTGGAGACATTAAGTATGTATGAGGTTAGTTTTTAAAGAGTTGTTGCAAGATTTTTCATTTTTTTGCATGAGGATGTGTTTGTGGTACCTATGTGTTTGCACATGGGTATGTACATATACACAGAGGCCAGAGGCTGACACTAGGAGTGTTTCCAAAGTTTGCCACCTACTCATTGCCACAGTGTCTCTCTGCCAAATCCAGAGCTCTCTAAATGTCGCCTCTAGCTAACTAGCTTGCTGTGGGAATTATGTGTCTCATACTGGAATTAAAAGTGGGGTACCACACTCCCTCAGGTATTCATGTGGGTGCTGGCCTTGGATTTAATTCTATACAGCACAAATAAAACTACAGAACCATCACCAACAGTATTATATTGTTACAGGCCTTATCAAATAGAGTAATGAAAGAGAAGAAAACAGCATACCCGCCACTGTGTGGAAGTGTACCTGGAAAGGAGACAGTCTCCTGAAGACACAACATCTGTCCATGAGGAAATAGCAGGCACACAGGAACCATAACAAGAGGTATTTGGATACCCAGGTAAGGTCATGTTCTGATCACTAACTCGATACCTAGATAAGGTCATGTTCTGATCACTAATTGGATACCTGGGTAAGGTCATGTTCTGATCACTAACTACATGAGAGGGAAGGACTGAACAACATAGAGAAGTCTCAATTTACATCTCTATACCCACTTGTCTTAGTTAAGCTTTTACTGCTGTGAACAGACACCATTGCAACATCAACTCTTATACGGACAACATTTGCTTGGGGCTGGCTCACAGGTTCAGAGGTTCAGTCCATTATCACCGAGGCAGGAGCATGGCAGCATGCAGGTAGGCATGGCACAGGAGCTAAGGGAGACAGAGTCCGAAGCTTCCCTTAGACTGCACAGCACAAGTTGCTTATTAAAAGCTGGGTGCACGGGGTGCAGAGAATGTCCGGTCGTCATTACCTGGCCTGCGTGTGCTGTGTGCCAACAGCCTTCTACTCAGGGAGTTTGGAGAAAAGCACTGTGGTAGCCTCATAATGCCGGAGACAGGCTTAAGAGTTTGCAAGCAGGAGTAACAAAAAGGCCATTAATTTTTTTTTTAAACAAAGCTAAAAATCAGGAATTTTTCAGGAGCTTCAAAGGGGTCAAACATATTCTCCTTAAGTCTATAAAGCCACACAAAGCCTATTATAGAAAGTTCTAGAAAGCCACTAATCCATCAGTTCTGGCTGAATTTGAAACAGTATGTCAGAGGGGAAGCAGAGTCTGAAATGTGAAATGCTTCAACACCTAACATACACAGAGGTCTTCAGCAAGAGCAAGGAGACATTACCATCAGGCATTTAATAAAGTCTTTGCCCAATCATTGCTGACTAAAACAAGCTAAGGGAACACAGAAGTCAGTGACTCTATAAGGGAAGGGATGCCAACTTTGCAGAATTAATCCACAGAACACAGCAAACAAATGGCATCAATAAAAAGCCTTGGGCTGTCAGGAATCTGACTTACATAGTTGCCACGTATAGTTTCAACAAAGCAGCTCATCATAGGAAGAAACAGAACTGGATGACCCATGCTCAGGTAGTAAAGTCATCAATAGAGGCTGTCCATGAAGAAGTACAGACACTGAGCTTATGAGACGAGGATTTTAATTCAGTTATTATTATATTCAGAAAATTGAAGGACGGGCTGGTGAGGTGGGGTGGCAGTGAGGAGCACTTATGTAATCCTGAGGACCACAGCTCAGATGCCAGCCCCCAAGCATGCCACCAAGCAGGTCCCACATCATTATCAGCAGCTCCAAGGGGGTGAAAACAGGCATCCCTAAGATGTGTGGGAAGCTAGCTGGGTTGTGAAAACCGGTCCCAGACTCAAGCAGAGACCTTGCCTCAAAGAATAGTTAGAAAATGATAAAAGCAAGACACCTGACGGATACCCTCTCAGGGTCTCCAAACTCACACATGTACAAACATATACATAGATATATACACAGAAGCAGGAACCATTTCTACAGATTTAAAGGCAGGTATTCGAGGGAATGAGAATGATGGTTTATCAAGGAGACAGCAATTACAAAAAAAAAAAAAAAAAAGACATAACCAGGAAATCTGTAATGAAATGTACAGAGACTAAAATACATATTCACTGGGAATCTTAGCAGCAGATATGACACAGAAAATGCTAATATAAAAGTTTTAGATTAGTCTGAAGGAAAAGAGAAGGCAGACAAAATGAGCAGACCCTCAGAGATCTACGGAGAACAACAAAACAAAGCAGCATATACACGATGAAGGCCCAGAAACACGTACAGGGGCAAAATAAGTAGTCATGAAATAACAGCTAACCCTGTCATGCTTGCTGAAGACCAAGGATACCACACTGAAGGACATCAACACTTAAACATACCAGAGTCGTGGTCAGACTTGCAAAAACAATGGACGAGAGGACCAAAGGCCTGAAGAGAAATGCAGTTTTGTGTCTACACAGCATCATCAATAAGATAAACAGATTCACCTCAGAAAGCTTATAGACATGAAGATCGAAGAAAGACACATGGAAACTGCAAGAGAATTTCTGTCATCTGTTGGGGGCACAAAAGTTCTTGTGCCCACAGAGCACCAGGGAACCAGGATGTTAAACACAGGGACCTCCGCTCAAAGGAATTTCTACCCAGAAAGCTGGGAGTGGATACTGTTAATGACCTGTTGACAGTTTGGCTATCTGCAGAGACAGACCTCACCCAGAATGTTTATCCCAGACTCTTCCCTTCCTAGACCATTCTCCTTAGCTCCGAGCTAATGGAACCCACCCTTGAGAGAGATGTCATGGGTACCACTGACCTCTATGCTATTTCACTCAGAGACCACACTAGATTCTAGGCCTTTTAGCTATACACCCCACCCTCATGCTCACACGGACTTTGTAAAGGAGTTTCTAGGAAGTCACACCTAAGCTTTTCTGTGACCTGGAATGGGAATGAGTGTTGCTTGGAAACTTTTTCCCAAATGGTGCTGTGCTTTAAATATGGTGATAATAAACTGCCTAGTGTCACGCTCCCCGGGTCTGATCCAGGTTGATGCAGCCAATCTGAACTGAGTTTTCATTCTCACCTTGTCACAGATCCCTGCAAGGTCTCTCTCAGTAACCTGCCTGTAATTCCAGAGCTTAGAAGGTGGATCACAGGGGCAAGCTGACTAGCTAGATTAATCATATCTTCAAGCTCTGTGTTTAATTGAGAGATAAATAAAGCAGACAGTGACCAAGCAAGACTTCTCATATCAGCCCTGGGCCTCTACACACACACACATGAGAATGCATAATACTTCCATGAACATGAGTGCTCATGCACTTGTGAACATGCATTCAGATATGCACATACCCCATACATATGCAAGAAATATGTCATTAGTATTATTACAGAACAGAAGAGTGAGGAGGGAAAAGAGTCAAAGGGTGTATCGGAACAAATGTCTGAATATTGTTAAAACTAGGTTGGGGGTAATTTGAATAAGATTGTTTGAAACTATCTAATGTCAAGGCATCACTAAGATAATAACTCAGGAAATCATAATTATAGAAAATTAGCTTCAAATGGTAAACGAGAAAATACCTAGCATAGAAAATTACAATAGAAGAAAACAGAGTAAAAAAGGTTAAGAATTATGGTAAAACTATTCCTAATTAAAAATTTATAAACATGTTAAAGGTTTTGTCATTCATAGCAAATACAAAATGACAAAGACTACCTTATAAGCATTATATCAATGTTAAACAGACTAAACACACCAATAAACAGAAGTAGATTAAAGAACCTCAGTGATCCAGCCATAAGCTAGTTCTAACAGAAACTCTTGAGATTCAAACACACAAGCAGGGTAAAAAGAAAAGAATGGAAAATAGACCTATCACGTAAAGAGAGAAGGAGATGAAGATAATAAATTGAAAATATTCATAATACATAGAAGAAAAAATTAAAATTCAAAATTAAATATCTAAGACATGAAAAACACTTATATGTGCATTTGAAACATAAAATATTTAAGATCACGGTACAAACTTCAAGAATGATTTGTTTTACATGATTTTTCCACTTTTAATATTTAGAAAGAGAAATCACCATTTAATAATAGCTCTTCCAAGTTATCAGGATTTCGAGCAAGCTGCAGGATCAAGGCAGAGCCCCGAACCTTGTCTGGAATGTCTTCATACAAGAGCTCAATGTACTCATCCATGTCATTAATGTTGGCCACTTCGTCAATCTGAAACACAGGGAGGAGGCACTCAGCAGCTCTCATGGACAGAATCGATGTCAGGAGAATGATACTTTGTGATAATATAACAATATGTTATTTATCAGAGCAACAAGCAAAGAACAGATAATAGCCATCTTTTTGTAGACAGAAATTTTAGGGGAGCATCAATCTCTCCACAAAACCTTCAACACCAAATCTATCTTGCCTACAAAATGTGGGTGGATGAAGACTGAGCAGACTGAAGGAGCAACCCACCAATGACTGAGACCAGCTTGAGACCCATCCCATGTGAGAGAGCCAACCTTGACACTATTAATGACACTCTGCCATGCTTGCAGACAGGAACACTGTAATAACTGTCTCCTGAGAGGCTTCATCCAGCAGATGGAGGCAGATGCAGAGAGCCACAGCTAGACTTCAGGTGGAGCTCTTGTGAAGAGTGGGATATAGAAGTGAACCAGTCAGAGGAGTCAAGGACACCGCAAGAAGATCCATAGAGTCAACTAACCAAGGACCATGGCGGCTCACAGAGCTGGGCCACCTACCAGAGAGAATGCAGGAGCTGGGCCTAGATGCCTTACACATTTGCAGAAAATGTGCAGCTTGGTCTTCATGTAGGTCCCCCAACAAGTAGAACAGAGGCTGGATGCTGCCTCTGTCTCTGTTTCCTGCCATAGGATCCCCTTCGCCCTACCTGGACTGCCTGGTTGGGCCTCAGTGGGAGAGGATGTGTCTAGTCCTGCTGGGCCTATGCCCCAGGGTGGGGTGGTACCCGTGTGGGACTTGCCTTCCCTGAGAAGAGGAGGAGGGCAATGGTGGAAGGGATTTGTAAAGATGGGACTGGGAAGGGAGGAGGGAGGGGGCTCTGATGGAGATGTAAAGTAAATAAAAAAGTAAAGATAAAGAAATGTTACGCCTTGGGGTACTACAGTGCTGATATGAAAGTATAAGCAAAATAAAATGGAACATATATAAACTCTACAATTTGTCTCCCAATGTATTTTAATGTAATTTGCACCTACTATAAATATATTCTGAAACTTATTTCAAAATTTTCAGGATATTTTGCCACTTATTTTAATAAAACTAAAACTATGTGTTGTAAAGCACCACTAATAATTTTTTTTTTAATCAATTAAGCATTGATTTTTCAGGTATCTCTAAACTGAATCACTTCAAATTCCACATGTGAACAACATGGCTATATGCATTATTGACAGTAAAAGCTGAAGGTCTTTCATTTAATAGAACAGATTCGCACGGTCTTACCTCCATCCCTTCAAAGGGAGGTGGGTCTTTAGGCTTGCTTGATTTTTCTTTTTTTTCTGTAAAAAGATTTTTAAAAACCCTGAGAATTAGTTTTTAAGGGTTTCAGAGTGACTCTTTATTTTAAGTAGTTGTGTTTAATGCTGCCTAAACTGGGGATATAAAACTAAATATTTGATGAAAATTTTCTCAATGCATAAAATAAAATATTTGCATATAAAAATTAGGTATTTGTTCTAATATTGCAATCAGCAAGATAATGAAAATGGTATGACTACTACAAAAACAAATAATATAAAAACTAAAGTTAACATATGGAGAATAAGGAATAATAGCAAAATTATAATCTGAACTAAATAAGAGTGAATGATTTTTGTCTGAAAAGTGAAATAAAGAATATAAATTAAAAGATAAATATTTGACATTTACATCAACTTAATCCTCATTTACTCCCAAGGAGACATTCAAAGGTACTATAGATATTTATTATACTATTCAGTCAAAGGCATATTTTCATATTCTAAACAAAAATATGCATTCATTAAAATAAATTAATTACAAAAGTATTATCAAAAGTTGTCTGATTAACAAGTAAATATACATGTAAGAGATTTGACCCTTACTGGAGACTACTTGGTAAGAAAAAGGGGATAGGCAAGGGATTATGATAGGATGCTAGAGATGCTGAGCACCTCATTCCAACCGTCATAATGCAAATCATGGCTCTATACAATTAACACATACAAGTAATAGATGCTAATTAAAAGAAGAACTGCTATGCGGTATGAGCAATGGGAAATGAGAAACATGCTCTTGACAATAAAATTATTAGGAAAGCCTGTTCTCTCAAGGAGACATAAACAGATAATGAATTAAAACAGGATTGGCCCTTATTTCTTTCAGAGGAAGTATACATGAAAGATAAGGGTGAACAGCAAAATTCTGTCTCAAACAGATAAGTTATTATAAGAGTAGTTTTGATGAGCAAAGGAAAAAAAAATCATTTAAGGTGATGAATCACAGTGTTAAAATGTACTACAGTCCTATTTCCCTACCTTTAGGGTAAGGCTTCTGTCTCTAAATTATCAAAGTATAAAAAGTTATAAAAAAATAAATAATTTAGATAAATATAGTTTTAATATACAGTAAAACTCCAACTATTAATGTGCAGAAAGAGAATAATACTGACTTCAATTATTTTATCCATATATACTTTTTTATATTTCTTTTTTCATACAGTACATTCTAATCACTAAACTTTCAGTAATCCATTTGCACATTTTCATTTTTATTTGGAACTATCTTTTGTACTTTCTGAGTTGTAAACTCAGTTCTTTTGTGGAAACTGAGGCCAGGAAAACGACAAGAATGAAGGTGACGATGAGGATGTTACACTTTCCTCAGGAAAAGGTGTGAGGAGAGTAATATGCTAGGGCCATCGAAAGCATGTGACATTCATCATGTGCATAGTAATGTTTAAAATACTTACATAATTCAACTCAAATTATAGATTATGTATAAATAGCAAATTTAGAAAATATGAGGCTAATTAGGACAGAGAAGATATTTTCTGCCCTAAATATGCCTTTTACTATTCTATAATTGTTATGACAAACTTATCCCCTTATTCCAGTGTAGCGCACACACACATCCAGTGAAACAGAGTCTGCCACTATGTGTAGAAACATACAACCTCCAATGTAGGAAACAAATTAATTTGTTTATCCTAACACTGGTAAGAACTCACCACCAAAATGAATACAGCTTTCAGAACTATGTATTTTTATACTGTACTGTACTATGCTGTGTTACATATATATTTTGAAGATGATAAATGCTCGCCTTTGGTATTGAATTTAAAATTCCAGACTCCTTCCGCTTACCTTTTCCTGACAATGAGTCACGGCGGTTCTGTAGATAGTACAAAAGCTGTTCTACCTCATTTAGCTTTGAGGGATGGATGAGTTTACACTCTTCAACCACTTTCCGGGCCAGAGAGGTTATGTCTGTGTTAGCATTGAGACTCTTCAGACGGATGCTGCAAGCACACGCAAATTTCCAGTTCAGACATTATAGAAGTACGTGCCAGGTTCAATAATACTATTCTAAGATGATCTTCAAATTATACAGATTCTATACCTTCTGGCCAAAGAATCTTATTAAAGTAAAGATTTAAATATAGTTAGGCTTATATAAATCGAGAGCAACATAAATCTTTTAAGACTTTCTGGAAACGATATTCAGAAATCCTGTTTGAGGCAGTGTTTCTGATATAAAACAGTCTTATTACTGAATATGAAATATATACTGCCACAAATGATACGCTTGAATATAACAACATTTCAAAGTTTTTCTTTACTTGCAGTGCTGGGACTGGAATCCAGGACCTGGCACCTGAGAGGCAAGTGCTATCTATGTACATACATACTCTGAGGTACTCAGACTTGCTTCCTCTTGAATTGAGTTACTATAAGTCTAAGAAAAAAAAATGGTGCTGAGGAACACAATGGACTGTTCATAGCGATTCATGGCATGAGAGAGAACTATGAAAATATAAAATCAGGATTGTCCAGAAAAATCCTCTTCTGCAAGACTTACATTCAGAAGGAGAAAACGACAAAGGGCCTACTGTATAGAATTATTTCTTTGTGAGGATAGTTACTTTTGTTGTTCTGAAGGGAGATATAGCAAGCTACTACAGGGAAACGTGGACGAGAATCTACAGAAATACTCTGAGCTCAGCATCAGTATGTAAACACAGATGACTTATCCTGAATCGACTCTAGTAGCATGACTTAGACATTCTTCCCAGTTTAGATCCGCTAGAATGACATTCTTTATCTTATTCTGTCTTAATCTGTTTGGTTTTATTGTTGATAACTTTTAAGTGTTTAAAATAATTGACTTTATTTTGGACAGTTCTAGCTGAACATTGTAAGGCAGATATAGCAAGGATGGTCCACAGAAATAACCCCAAAAGGACAATCCAGAAAACATTTCTCAATAAGTCTGATTGAGAAGAGATACAGGAGAACTACATCACTAGGTAGGCATGATAAAAAAAAACCCTCAATTCTAGACCTTGGAAGGGAAACTGAAGCAGAACCATGAACTCAAGGTCAGCCTGGGCTTGACCTTGACTTGAGACTATTCCAAACAAAACAAAAATGAAACTCACTAAACATATCTTTAAATTTCTATTAGGCTTGTGGGGTAGACTAGTGTTCTAGAAAATGTCTTCACAAAGTACAGATTATATGCTCACCTCTCTCCCAGTTTCCACTGTCTACTTCTATGATTACCATCTTGTATCGGTCTGTCATAGTTATTATTTTATCAAAACTCACAGAACACAAAAAGTGAACGCTATTGTACGCTAGGAACTAATACTTATACATCTAATTATTAACCAAGGGCTGTAGTTATTTAGCATTTACTTTGTGTTATATGAGTGTTTATAAATGTCTTATAGTATCATACATAAAAGCTTTATTTCTCTAAAAATGTCCTCTCCCTCGATCATGGTAATCTCTAACTCCTTCATTTATACTTAATAGTATAAGTAAGTATGCTATTGCCTCCTCTATAATGTCAGACATTTGGAATTGTACAGTAAATAGATTTTTCCAGATTGACTTCTTTTGGTTACCAGTATGCATGGAGGGTCCCCCCATGTCTTTTTTGTACTTGATAATTCATTTCTTTTTCATTTTTGAGTAATGCTTTATGATATGGAGATATCACAGTTGATCCACTCACTAAGAAATAATAGTTTGGTTGCTTTCAATTGTTGGCTATTTTGGATAAAGTTTTTGTAAATATATGTGTGTAGTCTTTTATATACACATAAGTTTTTAATACATTTGAGTAAGTATCTAAAAACACAGTTCCTGAATATCACATGAGCCTGTATTCAGATAATATAAAATGTATGCCATCTTATGGTACAGCATACGCTATCTATCTATCTATCTATCTATCTATCTATCTATCTATCTATCTATGATTTTCAGTCTCTTTTAGGTCAACTTCCTATCACTCTATATATTACCAACCCAGTATAGCCTATATTACTAACTCAAACAATTTTGGTTGTAGTATGACATCTCCTTAGTCTCGTATCTATTAAAAGAAAACTGTAGAAAAACAAGTTTTATTGTATTTTGAAATGATATCTGTGGTTATTCAATTGCTTTTAATAATCATGAGTACTTTTTGTTAGGCACCCAACATCTACTAAAATATCACTTGTATGATTTCCATACCATAACAATCAGCTTCTCAAAATGAGATCTTCAGAAAGCTGGGCTCTTTGGAGAATGGTTTATACCATTCCTCTGAGCAATGAAAGAGGCTGAAATGTCATGTTTGTGGTTCTAGGACATCACTGAATTCTCTGACGTAATGACAGTTTATGCCATACCTATCTCAATTTATATAGATTTTCTCTTCTTGACCAGGAACAAAACCTTTTGAGTTATCAAAACACATCTTCCTTTTGGTAGTGTCTTTTGGTACAAACCTTTTGCTAGTGAGTGTGACACACATTTTTCTAATGAGTGTGAGACACCTTTTTCTAGTGAGTGTGAAACAGCTTTTGTTAGTGAGCGTGACACACTTTTTGCTAGGGAATACATCCCTTAGGACTAAAAAATTAAATTCCTCTCCTGAAGTGTAGGCCATGAGACTCTAAAGTTAAAGACAACTTTTCTCTAGAAAAATCTAAAATAAAATCTCAAGAGATGCTCATTAGCTCTCAGGTCGTATCATCTCAGGTAATCAACGGCAAACAAGAAAAAACATAGAAAAGAACAAAAGTGTGAGCTAGCTGGACTGCAGTGTGAGCATGCACACATATTTTTCTAGACTTGTACAGTCTAGAGAATGCATTTATCTTTAATACGAGTTATTAAGTAAGTCTCCTTCTGTTGCCAGTAGAAAACCAGTGAAGACACCTGAGACACCAAGCACTTTCTCTTCTCAGGGTCCAACCAGCCAGGGCTTCTGAACCACAACATCACTGGGATTTAGGCTTCGTATCCCACCTTAGACACCAGCGTGACCATCTTATAATGTCAACCTACAATATCTAGATGGGAAACAATGTTCCTTGTGGGAGGAAACCATCCCCAGGGTGTTTAAGCACCAGGGTCAATAACCTACAATATCTAGATGGGGACAATGTTCCCTGTGGGAGGAGACCACCCCAGGGCGTTTAAGCACCAGGTCCATGCTATGTACTTCAAGCAGTACTTTCCCTGTGCTCCTGGCAGCCCAAGCACCCTCGACCCAACACAACATGGTGTAAGGAGGAATTCTTTCTAACTAGTTACCAAGTCAATGCTGTGTAGCTGGAAGAGGGTTACGAGAGAACACTAAGTGATATAAACCCTTCTCTCCTGGCATAAAGTTACAGAAGAGAGGTAGGAAAATTACCAGCAAAACTTAAGAATAGTGAAAAAAAGAACACTTCCTGAGGGACTCCCTTAAGTCCATAAAGAAAAGTGAGCAGGACACTGGCTCTGAGCACAATCTATGAAAGAGCTTGTCATATACTGGCATTATCCCCAGAGGACTAGGTGGCTTTCAGGAGCGAATTCAAGATCTGTGCCCCGTTTGAGAATATCTGAATGTTACACCACTTCCAGCAATTCTATGAGAGAATTAATACAGGATTTTCTAAGACTCCAAATTTCTATATTAAGCAAAAACTCCCATACAAACATATCTTTTGTGATTAATTTCACTTAACATTACAAAAGTTTTACTTTCTCTCGAATACATTCCATATTTCTATAGTTGAGTGCAATCTTTACTTGGCTGAGATGGAGTAGTTCAGAGGATGTTATAACCCTTTATTGTCTATGAAGATTAAAATTAGACCATCTAGATAAAGGTTATATATATTTTCATAATATATATAAAATGAGGAAAACTTACATTTTTTGGCATTCCTTTCGTTCTCCCAACATGGGATCTCCCATTTCTCCAAGAATGGTAGCTTCCACTTCATACTGAACAATGAGAGCTTTTTCTGATGGATGTACATCAATATTCCCCCCTTTAACTTTCCTATAAAAATTTAAAAAAAGATTAAAGTCTCACAGGACATCCATAACTTCCACCCTGTTTCTACATCTAAACTACAAAAAGAGAAAGTCATCCTATGTTCAAGGACTGGATAACTTAACCTTCAGATAGTAGTATTTTCCCCAGGTGACTCAGAGAGTCGACAGGGCCACTATCAAAGCCCTGACAGCCTGGAGAAGGAAAAGACAACATTAAATTTTACATGGAAACAAAGACCCTAAAGAACAAACATAATCTTGATAAAGAGCAGCAATGCTGTAGGGCTCATACCTCTCAATGTAAACACTCCCAATTTAAGCAGTAAGTTACCAGCTCAAGGAGATATGCTTATTAATAGATCTGTTGATTAGGACTGACAGTGCAGGGAACCACCTATGTTTATAATCTTCAACAAGGATGGTCCAAGTATCCATGCAGAAAAAGAACCCTGTTCCCTCCCCCCTCCCCCTGCTCACCAACCCACCCCCTCCTGCTTCCTGGCCTTGGCATTCCCCTACACTGGGGCATAGAACCTTCACAGGGCCAAGGGCCTCCCCTCTTATTGATGACCGACTAGGCCATCCTCTGCTACACATGCTGCTGGAGCCATGAGTCCCACCATGTGCACTCTTTGGTTGGTGGTTTAGTCCCTGGGAGCTCTGAGGGTACTAGTTAGTTCATATTGTTGTTCGTCCTAAGGGGCTGCAAACCCTTCAGCTCCTTGGGTCCTTTCTCTAGCTTCTTAACCACCATATTCAAATTAACTCCAGTGAAGAGAAGGCCAGCATTTAAGAGCTAAGACTATAAAACAAAAGGGAAAGAGCTTCATGACCTTGAATTTAGCAATGGTTTCTTAAATATGTTTGCAAAAGCCACAGTAACTATTAATAAATTAGACTTCAATAAATCAAAATTGTTGACAGTATTGACATACTCAACATAGTAAAAGGACAACCAAAGGCTGGGACAAATGTTTGTAAATTGCATATTTAATAATGCCTAGTATATGTACATAATACATATAACATTGTGTATATTATATTTCAGTAAGCACTTTTTCCTAGAAAAGAAAGACAAATGACCAAGGAGAATGAAAGAAGCTCAATTTACTTCGTAATTAGGAAATGCAAATCAAAGCAGAATAAGAGACCACTTTACAGC
>JADRCD010231011.1:0-10545 GCA_019843815.1 Montemys delectorum
AAAAAATGTAAAACATTTATTTATTCTCTCTCTCTCTGTCTCTCTGTCTTTCTCTATGTCTCTCTGTCTGTCTCTCTCTGTCTCTTTCTCTCTCTGTCTCTCTGTCTGTCTCTCTTTCTCTCTGTCTCTTTCTGTCTCTGTCGTCCCTCTGTCTTGTCTTTCTCTGTCTCTGTCTCTGTCTCTCTCTGTGGTTCAGGGGACAACTAGCGGGAACTGGCTTTCTCCTTCCATCGTGTGGGTTCTGAGGATCAAACTCAGGTGGTAAGGCTTGACAAGCAGCTGCCTTTGCCTATTGAGCTATTTCACTGGCCCCTCTAAAATCTTTTTCCAGACACATAAAAGTTGAAAGGATTTGTAACCTGCACAGCCATAGTACAAGCTATAATGATGACAGTCCTTTGGGTAGATGGAACATGTGGATCTATCCAAAGACATTTTAAAACATTTAAAAATGTTATGTGTATGCGTGTTTTGCTAACATGTATGACTGTGCACTGGCTGAGGCCTGGCCGTTCCTGCAAGGCCGCGCCACCACTGCTGCTAGCCCAACAGAACTGAACTGTATTGCTGGTGCATCTGTGAAGGGTTTACAAGTGGACAGAGCTGCCATTGCTGACCTGTAGAGGCCAGAAGACGGCATCATCTGATCCCTGGAGTTATGGTGGTCGTGAGCCTCCCACTAGAGGTAGTGGAAAAGAAAGGATACTCGGGAAGTGGACCTGTTTAGACAGATTCTTTGCAGCAACTCCCGTCTGTGTTGTCAGAAATCAGCAGTTCAGTTCACAGGTCAGCAATGGCAGCTCTGTCCACTTGCAAACCCTTCACAGATGCACCAGCAACACAGTTCAGTTCTGTCGGGCTAGCAGCAGTGGTGGCGCGGCCTTGGAGGAACAACCAGGCCTCAGTCAAATCTGCACAAGTCAGCAGGAGGGACCAAGGTCAACAGGGACTCCAGGAAAAGTTCTCGGGCCGCGCCTCTCCCACTCGAGTGAAGATCACTGACGATGTGAGAACAACACCCATTGCACAGCCAATTCTACCAGCAAGCCCCAGGCTCTTCTCACAGTCTCCTGAGTCCTATTTATACTCCCTCCGAACAGCAAGCACGTGTCTGGCCTCAGCACGTGAGTCTGTCTCAGCTGACATCACTTTGACAATCATCCCAAGTATGCAGAAGCAGCAAGAAGCTGCAGCACACCGCCAGAAGTTTTTTGGTGCGTTTCTCTCTATGGAGTCCCGACAAATGGATCTCAACTAAGCAATGTAAGAGTTGTTATCGGCTGGGCGGTGGTGGCGCACACCTTTAATCCCAGCACTTGGGAGGCAGAGGCCAGGTGGATTTCTGAGTTCGAGGCCAGCCTGGTCTACAGAGTGAGTTCCAGGACAGCCAGGGCTACACAGAGAAGTCCTGTCTCGAAAAACCAAAAAAAAAAAAAAAAAAAAAAAAAAAAAAAAAAAAAAAAAAAAAAAGAAATGATCTCATCAAGCTTCCTTGATTTACCTTGACTTAGTTCTGTAATCCAAGTAGGCCTCTAACATTTGGTAATTTTGCCTCAGCCTCCCAAGTAGCTAGGGTTATAGAGCTGGTAGGCTTTTACATTTTAAAAATTTAAACACACACACACACACACACACACACACACACACTCCTCTAGTTCCCCTGGGACTAGAGTTATCTACCAATGGTTGTGAGCTGCCCCATAGGTCCTGGGAATTTAACCCAGGTCCTGTGCTTTTTAACTGCTGAGTCCTCTCTCCAGGTCCCCTTTGGTCACCTTCCTCTCTGCTTTGAGACAAGATTTCTCTGTACATACAATAAATAGCCTTGGCTGTCCTGGAACTCACTTTGTAAACCAGGTTGGCCTTGAGCCCTGGCTCCTGAGTACTGGCATTAAAAGCATTGACCACCCCCCCCCCCAACCTCTTTGGCCATCTTAAAAGTAGACTTTAAGGAAATAAATGAGGGTCTGATGCTCCTAGGTATGGTTGAGGAGAAGGTTTATTGTAGATAGGAGGGAGAGCATAGCCAAAGGCAACTGAACGGTTCAGAATCAGAACCTTCAGAAGAAGGCGACTGAACTGGGCCATTGCAGGTGGGGTGGACTGAGGGAGAGGAGAGAGGAGGCCAAGAGAGAACCAGGAGCCAAGAAAACACACAGGAACCAAGAGGACACATAACCAAAATGTCTGAGGTTATGTAAGGATCAGAGAAGCTGTGCTAAGTGATGTGAAACTCAGGGGCTGGGAGCCAGATGTGCCAGCCAGGATCCCTCTGTAATAGGTGCTTGTGAATAGGCCGTGAGGAGACCTAGAGGCTAGCCTAGCCCCTGAGATGCTAATAGGCACCACAGGCATGGGTTAATGGAAGAGCTATAGGTCCCCTTTTTTCCAGGGACAAGAATGGCTAGGGAATGCTGGCTTTTGTCTAGGTGCCAGGCATTGGGAAAAGAAATTTCTGGAGGCCTAACAGGACTCTCTGCCGTTTGTCCTTAGTTGCATTTCTCATACCAACAGCCTAGTCATTCACTGATTTGGTAAGGGATATATTAAGGAGAAGTAGATTAAAGTATTTCAATTAGTGGCAAAATCTAGATGTGGTTGGTGCATGCCTACATGTCAACTCTGAAGAGGCTGAGGCGGGAGAATTGCTGTGAGTTCAAGATCAGTGTTGAGAATCAGGATTGAGGACAGAGGTGAGAAGGAAGCCTCGGACTTGGAAGTTAAAATAGCTTCTTTATTCATAAGTAGCAATAAGCAAATAGCGAAATGGGAATGCATTCATTCACACGCACACTTCACTAGCCTCTGGTCTGGCCCAATGTCGTGGCCTGGCTTGATGGCAGCGCATCAGATAAGGTTCGAGATGTGCTTCTGGGTTTAGCTCCTCTCATTCTGCGGCAGGCATCCTGGTCGGTGGACTCGATCTCTCAGCAAGAAGGCATCTCGTTGGGACTCCAGGAGCAAGTGAGTTGTCGTGGTCAGACCCAGGTATTTAAGCTACTCTGAGCCAATCATAATTATGGCATTCACACATTACCTCAATGGGCGTTTACCTTACTTCAACCTTAACATACTCACGCACACACTCTAGGCTTGGTTTCCATGGTTACATTTAGCCATGGTATTGTTTCTTTATGTCGTTTATATCTTGTTCATTACAACCAGCCTATCCTACACAGAATTTGAGGCCATCCTGGGCTATGTAGCAACTTCCAGGAGAGAGGTAGACAGGGTGGAGAGAGAGTCAGTACCTGGAGTAAATGAACCAATAAATACAAAGTAAACTTGAAATCTTTCTTCAGTCATTTTTCCGTTCCCCTAATGCAATAGCCACTTTCATTTCTTCATGTAGTTTCCAGTGCACACGAGGATCAGCATAAGTTTCCTGCCCATGAGCTTCTTTGTGGCTCCTCTGCCTCATGATTGTTCTTAGAACATCCTCATGGGACATTTCTTCTTCTTGTCAGTTTCCCATCTCTTAAATTATTTGTTATTACACTTACTTACTAAGTGTGTGTGTGTGTGTGTGTGTGTGTGTGTGAAGATGGGAGGACAATTTGCAAGAATCGGTTTTATTTTCTGCCCTGGGAGCCCTGGGATTGAACACAGGCCGTCAGTTCTGGCAGCAAGCACCTTTACCCACTGAACCATCTCACCAGCCCCAGCTGCCCATCTTTTAGAGCGCGCCTCTAGCCTGAGATCTCTGGTACACTTTCTCTGGTCTGACTGTTCATCGTCTCCACCAGCTTCCTGCCATTCCCGGCAGCACCTCCCTGTTTCTCTATCCCCGGAAAATTAAAAATTTTGTCTTTCTTTTGGAGAGTCGTAGTGTATTGAGCACCTCTCACTAGGTTAGGATACTGCCAGGCTCAGTGTCACTGCAATGAGGGAGGCTCGATGGGAAGTAAAGAATCATTGCCATGCCAGGCAGTGGTGGAGCACGCCTTTAATCCCAGCACTTGGGAGGCAGAGGCAGGTGGATTTCTGAGTTCCAGGACAGTCTGGTCTACAGAGTGAGTTCCAGGACAGCCAGGGCTACACATATGTTCCTCTCCTCTTCTCTCTCTCTCTCTCTCTCCCTTCCTTCCTTCCTTCCTTCCTTCCTTCCTTCCTTCCTTCCTTTCTTCCTTCCTTTCTTTCTTTTTTTAAAGAATTATTTATTTATTTTATTTATATGAGTACACTGCAGCTGTCTTCAGACACACCAAAAGAGGGCATCAGATCCCATCATGAATGGTTGTGAGCCACCTTGTGGTTGCTGAGAATTGAACTCAGTGTCTCTGGAAGAGCACCCACTCCCCTTAACCACTGAGTCATCTCTCCAGCCCCCTCCTTTTCTTTAACATTTCCCAAGTAATTTTCTCCTCTCTCTCTCTGTCTCTGTCTCTCTCTCTCTCTTTCTCTCTCTTTCTCTCTCACACACACCCCCACACAACCTCACATACATACACAATCACACTCACTTATACCCAGACACACATATACATATTTATGCACACACATATACACACATACACACACATACTCACACATACACACATGTATCCACACACCACCAGCATCAGAGAACGAACAGCTAAAACATAAGTCTGTGGGGTACGTTTCGGATTCAAGCCATAAAATCAGGTTAATAGATATAGAAAAAGTGGCATATCCTTTAAACAGAACAGTACTCCCCAATAAAGAGCACCATATGGTCATGTTGAGACAGGGTATAGCTGTATATGACGGGCTGGCCATAAACGTGTGATTCTCCCACTTCTGCCTACAAAGCAAGGGAATGGCAGACTCTAACAGACATGCCTAGTTAGGGATGGATTATTACTATACATTATGACATGACTCTCAATCATGTGAAGTGAAACAAACGTGCGTAACTGCGAGCTCTTTGTCCCTGGATAAGTCAGGGTAGGTGTCCCTCTTAGGGTTCTTTGTAGCCAGTATTTTTCCAACCCTGCATTTAGCAAGTACAGTATTATCAATGTAAGTTCTCCAGAAAACTCAACCACAGCCAGAACCCTGTAAACCAAGCAATTCAGAAGCTTTATCCCAGGCCTAGCAATCAGAAGCCCTCTAAGGCAGTGGTTCTCAACCCGTGAGTTGACCCCTTGCAGGTTGAAGGGCCATCAGAAAACACAGATATTTACGTTATGATTAGAATTAATTTTATGGTTGGGGGTCACCACAACATGAGAACTGTATTAAAGGGTCGCAGAGTTAGGAGAGTCGAGAAGCTCTGCTCTAAAGGCTCAAGATGTCTGTGTTTTAGCAATCCTTTCGGGTGGCTCCGATGCAGGCTAAAGTTTAAGAAAGATTTCTCTAATAAATGCCATCACACCCTATCTATCCGCCGTGACTCTCTTAATCAATGTCAAATTAAATGGCTTTGACATTTAAAATGGATGAGCTTTATTTAGAACTATCTGCAAAAAACGTTTCCTAGTTCGTGAAAGGTCGGAGTGCATTTGAGCCGAGGTCTTTGAGAGGGTTTTGGGTCGTTAGGCACCTGCACCTAAATGAACTCCACCATCGGATTATGGATTAGAGGTTCCTTGGACTTCTGGTAAAGAAGAGGTCATTTAGACAATCAAGTGGCAACTTCTAGAATAGTTTGTTATCCTTAGTCAATTGAAAAATTCTAAAGAAATCCCTATATTCCATTTCCTCATACCCAGGAAGGAATTATGCAATAAGAGAGTAGTTTGTTTCTTTTTTACTAATTTACAAGAAGCTTGTAAAACAAAGCAGCCATCCTGTTGAGACCATAAACAAAAAACAAACAAAGACAACAAAAAAACCAACCAAACAAAAAAAATCCAGAAAGGTCGCGCACGCCTTTAATCCCAGCACTTGGGAGGCCAGCCTGGTTTACAGAGTGAGTTCCAGGACAGCCAGGGATACACAGAGAAACCCTGTCTCGAAAACAAACAAACAAACCAAAACAAAACAAAAATCCAAAAAACAAAAACAAAAAACCAGCCCTCCTGTAGGTGAAGGCTAAGCACCGGTTTTCAACATCAACGGAGTACCCTTTTTTGACCTCTTTCCTATTACTGGGCAGATCTGTTCAGGTAGGCAGCAAGTTATGCCAGAGGAAAAGCCAAACGTTTGTGACATGACAACAGGTGGCTGATCCAAGAGTCAGGTGGCTTTCTGGGTGGTGAGAATTTAAGCTCCCCAAGTGTAGCTGAAAGCGAACAATGTCAGCCATGGAGGTAGCCCTCCCTTAAATAGACCAGTTTTCTCCACCAGAAACCCCCTGGGGGCGCATAACTGGGAGGTGTCCCTGGCTCTCTGATGATTGATGATAAGTTGCTATCCTTTCTAGGGACTGAGGACCCAATCAGATTTAACTTGATCTAGAAAAAAATTTGGTATTTCCTGAGACAAATCAAAAAAGGCTTAGGTAAACCTGTGTGTATGTAAAATTGTCACCAGATTTTGCCCAAACTATATCTTTTCCAGTCTTGGCGGTGTGGCACCGAAAGTGAGATTGAGTACTCATTGAGTAGAGAAGGAAATTTTTGGATTTGGCCAAGACTAGAAGTGGGAGATAACTTTTTTGTTGTTGTTGCTGTTTTGTGTTTTTGATACAGGGGATCTCTGTGTGGCTCTGGCTATCCTGGAATTTGCTCTGTAGACCAGGCTGGCCTCAAACTCAGAGCTTCACCTACCTCTGCCTTCCAAGCGCTGGGACTAAAGGCTTTCAACACCATCCCCATGTAAGTGAGAGATAACTTTCTACTCAGCCTCTTGTGAGAGAACAGCCTAATAAAGGAGAGAACATTCATTTCTGGGTGTTGGGATCAGGCTATGCCCTGCTTTAAGTTGCTAGTTTTAGGCTTGCCCAGGGAAAGTCTATTTTATAAACAATATTTGGCCTCCGTGTTGTGTAAAAATGCAGGGACAGGATGACCCTGAACCTTGTTGTACGGTGTTCAGCATTGCCCACAAGATACAGGCTGATTTGGAGGATTCTCCCACCCTTCAAAGTGTACTTTTTTAATATACATATTGAAGAGATCAGGACCACACAGTTTGGGGGAGCCTGCGTTTTTTTCCCCCTGACCTCAACCCCAGCAGCAGTTTGGTGCTTGTGCTCCTGAAAAAGAAGGTTTCAGATGGAGTTCAGTAGAAAAGTAATCCATTGAGAGTTTAATTAAGAGTAAGCTAGGAAGCAAGAATAGGGGCTGGAGAGATGGCTCAGCCTTGAGGTCCCTTGCACTTCCAGAGGGCCTGAGTTCGGTTGCTAATATCCACAGAGAGCACACTAGCCCTTAATTCCAGTTTTAGAGTAGCCACCAGCCTCTGTGAGTACTGCACATATGTCCTGCAGACACCCATGCAGGCGAAAACACCCATGCACAACATTTAAAAACGAATAAATCTTAATAAGGAAAAGAAAGAATTGGGCAAAGCCAAGTAGAAACGTGGCAGGCATGGGGGTTATTATATTCCTTACCGATACCTGCATAGCTCAGTGATTTGCCTGACTGGGGTTACAGAGGAGTACAGAAAAAAAAAACCAAACATACAGAAAAACTGGGATGCTGTAAGCTCTGTACCAACAACAGCCTGGAACTCAGCTCGGAAAGGGGGTTAGCTAACCTCCGTCGGGGTGGGGGGGGGGGGGGTGGCAGGGGGGCATGTCTCTGTAGGGGAGCAGTCTCAGATTTCCATCTTCAGGGAAGAGGAAACTATAGTTGATACAGTGCACACTCTGGTTTTAGCCAAAGGTCAACCATTCTCAGGTTAGTATGTGGACAGGGAAGGTTTTGACATTTTTGGCCTGCCCCAGGGAAGGCGCTGCCGTTCCAGTGGGTTGAAGCATTACCACCCTTGACGATGCTCTTGTCAGTAACGCTGGCTATTGGTTCAAGCAGAACCTCATGAGCTCTTCATATTTTCTCTATGTTAGCCCCTCCCTTGTGCCTGAGCAGAGAAAAAAGTCCTCACTATGGCTGGGGCGGCCTTATAGTTTAAGAAAACCGTGAGACAATGGCCAGAACAAATGCAGGTTTCATTGAGACAGTCTAGGTATTCTTTCTATGGGCTGTATATGCATGTGTACAGAGACAGACAATTTTGTTGTTGTTGTTGTTGTTGTTTATTGTTTGGTTTTGGTTTTCAAGACAGAGTTTCTCTGGGTACCCTTGGCTGGCCTGGAACTCACTCTGTAGACCAAGCTGGCCTCAAACTCACAGATATCCTCCTGCCTCTGCCTCCCAAGTGCTGGGATTAAGGGTGTGTGCCACCACCATCCAGCTTTGTTGTTTGTTTTTATTAAATCTACCCAAAGTAAAATGGGATAGTCATTCTGTCTTAAAGAGTCCCCATTTTTTCTTTATTTATGTTTCTCTTATATTTCATCTTGACTGAAATTTCCACTTCCTCCTATCCTCCCTTCCAGTCCCTTTTCTTCTGAATCACCTTTACCTCCACTTCTCCATTTCCTTTCAGAGAGGGGCAGGCCTCCAGGGATATCAGCCAAACATGGCATATCGACTTGCAATATGACTAGGCACCTCCCTCATATTAGGCTAAGGGCCTTTTTTTTTTTTTAAAGATTTATTTATTATTATATGTAGGTACACTGTAGCTGTCTTCAGACACACCAGAAGAGGGTGTCAAAGCTCATTACGGATGGTTGTGAGCCACCAGGTGGTTGCTGGGATTTGAACTCAGAAGCTTCGGAAGAGTAGTCAATGCTCTTAACCACTGAGCCATCTCTCTAGCCCCCCACTAGAGCTCTTAAAACGCAGGCAAAAGAGTCAGAGACAGCCCCTGCTCCCACTGTTAGGAGTCCCACAAGAAGATCAAGCTGCACACAACTATAACATACGTGCAGAGTGCCTAGGTCAGACCCATGCAGGCTCCCTGACTGTCTGTTCAGTCTCTGTGAGCCCCTATGAGCCCTGGTTAGTTGATTCTGTGGGTTTTCTCATGGTGTCCTTGATCCCCCCTGGCTCCTATAATCCTTCCTCCCCTTCTTCCACAGGATTCCTGGAGCTCTGCCTAATATTAGGCCGTGTCTCTGCATCTGTTTCCATCAGTTGCTGGATGAAGCTTCTGTAATGACGATTATGCTATGCTCCTGTTTAGAGTATAGCAGAATATCATTAAGAATCATTTTATTGACTTTTTCCCCCTTGGTCCTGTTTGATTCTATCCTAGGTCTCTGGCTCTCAACCTCTGGTTCCTGGCCCTCCAGGCAGTGCCAGGGATGGGCTTACTCTTAGGGCATCATGGGTCTCAAGCTGGACCAGTTATTGGTTGGTCACTCCCACAATTTCTGTGCCACCTTTATTTACCCCAGCACATCTTGTAGGCAAGACAAATTGTAGAGTGAAGGTTTTGAGACTGGGTTGATGTTTCAGTTCCTCTACTGGAAGTCTTGCCTGGTTACAGGAGATGGCTAGCTAGTTCAGGCTCAGTATCCTCTCTTATTAGGAGAAAGATCACCATCCCCCCCTTCCCCCCCCCACTTTTTTTTGTTTTTAAAGAGACAAGATTTACACATTCCGGTCCATAAAGGGTTCTTTGTCTCCAAATTCATTCCTTTGACAGTTGCTTTTGGAAGCTCTCTGTATGTTTTCTGAGGAGGTCAGCCTTGAACTCTTACACACCTGTTAAAACATGTTAACTTTGCAAGTGAAAAGGTGATATTCTGATAGCTGAAGGGAGGAACACAAGCCGCTCTTGGGAAAACTCTGCCCCAAGGCCTCTCTGCATGGGACCAAGATTACAATGTGACCTTTATTGATTTACTTTCAGATTCCCAGCATTCCTTATCTGTAAAGTTGATAAACTCATTAACTACCTTGTAATCTCACTTATGAAATAAAAATTCTTCAGATAAAAATAAGCATGCCAATGTTTTTCTTATTTTTTTAAGCTTATGTATAGATAACATCCCTTGGACAATGTAACTTTAAAAGATACACACACACACACACACACACACACACACACACACAGTTTGTTGAGACAGTCTCTTTCTTGAGAAAGGAAGCCTGCCTCGGTCTCTTGGCTGTGTACTAAGGTGTGTGTGTGGTGGGTGTCCTTGAGTATACTCACACTTTCTCATAGCAAGGGAATGCATCCGGGGGTTAGGGTGCTGGACAATCAGTGGCCACCAAAGCTGTTCCAGATGTGGTGGTCTGAATGACAATGGCCCTCATATGTACAGAGGTGGTTCTGATGCTTTGATCAGGAATCTGTTTACTAACTTTGAAGGTCCTCTCCCACAATTGGTTTTTGATCTATCAATGAAGATGCCAGTAGCCAATGGTTAGTCAGAAAGAAAGAGGTGGGACTCCTAGGCTAGGGAGAGGAAGAGAATCAGAAGGAGTGGATGGAGACACAGTAGAGAAGGAGATAAAGCCAACCAACCATGGAAGTTTTCGGGGGAAGTGGCCTCTGGGCCTGAGTGTAGCAGGGCAAGACTTAGGTGTTCCTGTTCGTGGAGGCAGCCAAGACATTTCAAGATTAACTGATCTTTGTGTGTGCTTTTTGTCTGAGGATCCTAGATAACTCCTGGACAGG
>JADRCD010231012.1:0-15000 GCA_019843815.1 Montemys delectorum
GAAAGTGGAATGAAATTCCATGCTCATGAATTGGCAGAAATCAAATTGGAAAAACAGCACCTTACCAAAAGCTACCTACAGATTCAATCTAATCACAATCAATACCTCCATCTCATTATTTACAGAAATAGAAAAAAATCTATCCTAAAAATCATATGGAACCACAAAAGACCCCAGGTAACCTAAACAATCCTTAACAAAAAGAATAATGCTGGGGGAGGGGTTATGATTCCAGATCTTAAGATGCATTACAGAGCCATAGTAATAAAAACAATATGTACTGACACAAAACCAGACATGTAGACCAGTAGAACAGAACTGAAAAGCCAAACAAGCACACACAACTTCAGAAACATAAAACTAGACTCATTTCTATCATCTTGTACAAAGTCTAACTCCAAATGGATCAAAGATATAAACTTGAAACACTGAAACTGCTAGAAGGAGACATAGGCTATACCCTTCATGTTATAGACGTAGAAAAAGACTTTCCAACTAGGACTCTGTTTCTCCAGGAATTAAGGCTAACAATCAAGGAGTGGGACTTCATAAAACTAAGAAGCTTCTGCATAGCTAAAGAAAAAATCAACCATGAAGAGAAAGCCCACGGAACGAGAGTCATTGCCAGCTCTACATCTGACAGAGGATGAATAGGATTCTCTAGGCAGGTGTGCCTCATTAAGAAGCCCTGACTGGTCTAGAAATCACTTAAATACCCATGTGCTGAAGTTAAAATTGTGTATGACTTTGAAGACGGGGCATCAAAGGAAGGAGTGGGGGACGACTAAGAAATATCTCTTAAAATGCTCATCATCCTTCGAATTAGGGAAATAAAAGTACGAATAACTTGGAAATTTCATCATACCTTCACCATAATGGAAAAGATCAATAAAATAATACAAAGGCTTGAGAAAAGGGAGGCCTCCTTCAATGTTGGTGGAATGGCAAACTGGTGCAGCCACTGGGAAAATCATTGTGGAGAAATCTTAGAAGAGGAAAAATAAATCTACCACAAGACCCACTTATACCACTCCTTGGCATATACCCAAAGGACTCAACATCCTACCCCATAGGTACTTGCTCAGACACTTTCATTACCATTCTATTCACCGTAGCTAGGGCATGAAAGGACCTTAAAATCCCTTTAACTACCAGATGGATAATTTATACACTACTGAGTGTGCTCCAGCTGTGAAGGAGATGAAATCATAAATTCTGCAGATAAATGGGTGGAAGTAGAAAAGATCATATTGAGTCAGGTAACCTAGAACCAAAAGACAAATAGTGTACTCTCTCTCATCTGAGGCTCCTAGTTCCAAATATTCAAATATTTATACAAATCTTGAGGTAAGGGCAGAAACCAGGAAAGTAAGGACAGTTGCAAATTGATCTTTCTAACTCTGAAGAACTGAGTTGGAATTTTGATGGGGATTGCATTGAATCTGCAGATTGCTTTTTGGCAAGATGGTCATTTTTACTATGTTAATCCTGCCAATCCATGAGCATGGGAGATCTTTCCATCTTCTGAGATTTTCTTTGATTTCTTTCTTCAGAGACTTGAAGTTCTTGTCATACAAATCTTTCACTGGCTTGGTTCAAGTCACACCAAGGTATTTTATATTATTTGTGACTATTGTGAAGGGTGTCATTTCCCTGATTTCTTTCCCAGCATGTTTATCTTTAAAGTAGAGGAAGGCTACTGATTTGTTTGAGTTAATTTTATATATAGCCACTTTGATGAAGTTGTTTATCATGTTTAGGAGTTCTCTGGTGGAATTTTTGGGGTTAGTTACGTATACTATCTTATCATCTGCAAATAGTGATATTTTGACTTCTTCCTTTCCAATTTGTATCCCTTTGACCTCTTTTTGTTGTCTAATTGCCCTGGCTAGGAGTTCAAGTACAATATTAAATAGATTGGGAGAGAGGAGCAGCCTTATCTAGCTCCCAATTTTGGTGGGATTGCTTCAAGTTTCTCTCCATTTAGTTTAGAAGTGCATGCTGACAAGAGGCTAATATAGCTGTCTCCTGAGAGGCTCTGCTAGAGCCTGACCTATACAGAGGTAGATGCTTGCAGCCAATCATTGAACTGATAATGGGGTCCCCAATGGAGAAGTTAGAGAAAGGAATGAAGGAGCTGAGGGAGTTTGCAACCCCATAGGAAGAACAACAATATTAACCAACAGAGCTCCCAGGGTCTAAACCATCAACCAAGGAGTACACATGGAGGGACCCATGGCTCCAGTCATATATGTAGCAGAGGATGGCATTGTCTGGCATCAATAGGAGGAGAGGCCCTTGGTCCTGTGAAGGCTCGATGCCTCTGAAGAGAAAAAGACTGCCTAATAATAACCTGACACTAAGTATGAGAAGTTATTTTGAGATGTTGGGCTGAGTTTTCCAAAACTCCCAAAATATAACAGACTATTATTATTTCCCTTGGTTACCTCTCCCCCCACCCCCGCCACTCCTCTACCAGAGACAGAAGGTAAATCTATACACTTAAGTTACCATGCACATCAACATAGCAATAAAAGTCCTTGAGCTGGAACTGACCCAAATACCTTCTCACTAAAGACTAATTTCACATTTCCAGAAAGCACCATTCAAACATCCAAAGGAGAAAAGGTAACCAGACTGTACTGGTACAGAGACAGACAGGTTGATCAGTGGAATAGAATTAAAGACCCAGAAATAAAACCACACATTTAAAGACACTTGATCTTTGATAAAGAAGCCAAAAATATATAATGGAAAAGCTAAAGCATCTTCAATAAATGGTGCTGGTCTAACTGGCAGTCTGTGTGTAGAAAAAAATGAAAATAGATGCATTTTTGTCACCTTGCCCAAAGCTCAAGTCCAAGTGGATTAAGGACCTCAACATAAAACCAGATACACTGAGTCTAATAGAAGACAAAGTGGGAAAGAGCCTCAAATTCATAGGCACAGGGTAAATTTCCTACATAGAACCCCAATAGCTCATACTCTAAGATCATGAATTGATCAATGGGACCCCATGAAACTGAAAAGATTCTATACAGTAAAGGTTATAGTCAATAGGAAAAATCAGCAACCTACAGATTGGAAAAATATCTTCACTAATCTCATATCCGATAGAGGGCTAACATCAAAACTATATAAAGAACTCAATAAGCTAACCTCCAAAAACCAAACAACCCAATCAAATAATGGGATATAGATCTTAATAGAGAATTCACAACAGAGGAATCTCAAATGTCTGAGAAGCACTTAAAGAAATGTTCAAAATTCTAAGTGATCAGGGAAATGCAAATCAAAACAACCCTGAGATTCTACCTTACAACAATCAGAATGGCTAAGATCAAAACCTCAGGTGACAGTACATGTTGGCAAGGATGTGGAGAAAGAAGTACACTCCTCCATTGCTGGTAGGATTGCAAACTGGTACAACCACTCTAGAAGTGGATCTGGAGGTTCCTCAGAAAATTGGAAATAGATCCAGGTACACCACTATTGGGCATATTCTCAAAAGATGCCCCACCATACCACAGTGGCACATGTTTCACTATGTTCATAGCAGTCTCATTTGTAATAACCAGAAGCTGGAAACAACCCAGGTGCCCCACAAAGAATGGATACAGAAAATATGATTCATTTACACAATGGAATACTATTCAGCTATTAAGAACAATGGCATCATGTGTTTTGTAGGCAAATAAATGGAACTAGAAAATATTGTTCAGAGTGAGGTAACTCAGAAAGAAAAAGACATGCATAATATGTACTTACCAATAAGTGAATATTAGCCAAAAAAGTACAGAATGCCTAGGATACAGGAGGCAGAACTCAAGAAGGTTAACAATCCAAAGGGCCCATTGAGGATGCCTCAATTCCACATGGAAGGGAGAAGAAAGCAATCATGGGGGGGGGGGGCAAAGGGAGGGAGGGATCTGGGTGGGAGAGAGAACAGGAAGGAGGAAAAGAGGAACATGATCAAGTATTGGGGGGACAGGCATGAAGCCATGAGGGCCAGCAGAAAGAGTGGAAATAGACAACCTCAGGAGGTAGGAGTCTGGGCCACCTTCTAGAATGTACCAGAGACCTGGGAGATGAAAGATGCTCTCAACTCAAAGGGAGGGATTTTAGATGAAATGCCCAACAATGGGGATTGAGAACTTGTAGAGTTTATCTCCAGTAGACAGGGCATCAAGTATAGAGATGGGATTGTCATCCCACAGTCAAAAGCTCTGACCAAGAATCGTTCCTGTCTAAAAGAACTGTAGGGAAAAAATGGAGAAGAGACTGAGGGAAAAAGGTTCCCTTAGTTCAGTGACCAGCCCAAATTGGGATCCATCTCAAGGGAAGCCTCCAAGGCTTGACTCTATTACTGATGCTATGATATGCTTACAGACAAAGGTCTAGCATGGCTGCCCTCATAGAGGCCCAACAAGCAGCTGAAAGATACTTACACCCAACCAATGGATAGAAGCCAGGAATCTCTGCGGTTGAATCAGGGAAAAATGGAAGGAGCCAAGGAAGAAGATGACGTCATAGGTAGAACAGCAGTCTCAACTAACCTGGATCTCTGAGATCTCTCAGACACTGAGCCACCAACCAAGCAGCATACACCAGCTGATATGAGGCCCTCAACACACATACAGCAGAGGACTGCCAGGTCTGGCCTCAGTGAGAAAAGATGCACCTAACCCTCAAGAAACTTGAGCCCCCAGGGAATGGGGAGCCCTGGTGGGGTGGAGACATCCTCTTGGAGACCACCCACCCCATTTCCAAGTGAGGAGAGGGCGGGAAGGAATGAGGAACAGTCAGGCAGCAGACTGGGAGGGGGATGACAACTGGGCTGTAAAAAAAAGATTAAAGAATTTTAAGAAAGAAAGAAAGAAAGAAAGAAAGAAAGAAAGAAAGAAAGAAAGAAAGAAAGAAAGAAAGAAAGAAAGGAAAGAAAAGAAAGGAAGAAAATCTCTCTGTTGTCTACAAAAACAAACAAAATCTCAATGTAATTTTAAAGATAAGCACAACCTTAAAGTCTTAAAGTGATATCTACAGAATATTAGAGCCAAACACCAAACAATAAACATTCTCTGTAGTACATAGCAGTATCTTTAGGAGTCCATGTATTGAGATACAAAGCTAACCTTACAAAGAGAGAAAATTGAAATAATCTTCTGCAGCCTATCTGATCCTTATGCAATAAAATCAACAACGAACAAAACTCTAGTATATACATTCAAGTAAATCAACAGCTCATTACTGAATATTGAATGGGTTAAAGAAGAAACACAATATCCCTGGATCTAAATAAGAATGAAAACACAATGCATCCTGGACACAGGAAAGTAGTTCTAGGAAAAAATGGGAGAACCCTAGGTGCCTATATTTTTAAAAAGTCAGAAAGAACATAAATAAATGGCTTAATGATGCAACTCAAGAATTTGGAAAAAACAAAACAAACAAACACCAGGGTGAATAACGTGGTTTTCAGACCCACTTTAATTAGCAAAGCTTTCTCCCAAGTGAGGCTCAGAAGCAAGACAAAGCTTTCATTGTCAAGTGTGTACAAAACTAGCGACTGATGCTTTTTCCTCTAGAGACCTTAACAGAAAGATCTTAAAATTGTCTAAGGAATACCTCAGAAAGTGTTTGTCAAACTTAGCTATCAGATAAATTCAAATCAAAACAACTTTGAGAATATATCTTCCCCCTGTCAGAGTGGCTAAGATCAACAGAATAACTGACAACAAATGCTGGTGAGGTTCTGTGAAAGTGGAGCTATCATTCACTGCTAGCCGGAATGCAAACTGGCACAATAACACTCAAAATCAGCACGGAGGATACTCAGAAAGCTAAAAAGTAGATCTACCAAGTGACTTAGTACAGCCGCACCTTTGCGAATGGTCAAAGGACTTGATACCCTATTCTACAGACACTTGCTTACACTGAAAGTCTGGGACATGTACATAATGGAACAATGTTCACTTGTAAAGTTACAAAGAAGAGCTGAAGAAAAACAAAAGCCCAATACCCTAAAGTCTGCTGTGAAACAGTCACTTCTAGAAGTGAGAGCATAAACAAGACCAGAACAATAGTCATATCAACAAACAAGCTAGCACAGAAAGGGCATAAATAAATCTCAGTGTGTCAACCACGGTTGAGAGTGGAAAAATTAACCTCTCCTGAGGATGAATCTCTCCACTAGCTATCAAGTATGAAGTAATCATATATGTATGTATGTATGTATGTATATATGTATATGTGTGTGTGATATATATCACAGAGTCCATAGGTTGTATTTATAGATTTATGTATACATATACGTGTATAGGTAAAAATTTTAAAACTCAAAGAAAAAAGGCTATCAGCTTAAAATGAAAGAGAGAAGAAATTAGAGAGACCATTTAAAAGGGAATGAAGAGAGAAAAGGGAAGGATGAATTGTTGTAGGTATATTTCAATTAAGCCATATATAAAAGAATGAAAATTTTAGAACATGCTTGAAAAGAAATAAAAGCAAAAGCAAAGGGGTCTTTACCTTAATATAGATGAAGTATATATTGTGTAAAAATGGCTGCCTTTGTTATTACACAAAACATGGGAGTGTAAGTTTTCTGCATTTCTTCAGGCATAAAAAAATGTTCGCTATCAGGGCCTGGACAAGCACTCTGGAGTGCGTTTGTAGCCTGCCCTCTCCTTTCACATGGCATCTTGATCCACTCTCACAATAGTTCATTCTCCCTTCTGAAAAACTAAGACCTTCTTTCAAGTGTTTATGGCTATCATTTCTATGCCTTATACCACGGTATACTTCAATACATCAGCACATGGTGCTGTCCTCGTCTCTATTCTAAATACCACCCTTCCTTCCTCATTCAATGATTCAGTTTAAAGAATCCTTCAAAAGATCATACTAAATAAATAACAAGTTAGCTTTCAGGCAAACAAATAAATTTGCATTGTTTTGTATTCATCATAAATATTTCACCTAATTACTGAGGTGCCTTGTTTAGAAACACAAAACATTATAAATTAATTAGCACTGTCCCTGCTGATTTTTTAGAAGTTGTGTGGAATAGAGAAGCCACAAGTCAGAACAGGCTACAGAACCACTCAGAGCACTCGCTGTATGCAAATCCAAGTCCACAAGCCTTGGAAAGCCTAATCCGTGGGCTTCATTCTGAGCCACCACAAGGTCTCTTATTAGCTGTAGCACAATTTGTTTTCAAATTCAGGCTCAAGAAGCCTCTGCCTTCATTGTTTTTATTTCTTTTGCTTTCTAAGGCTCTAAAGAGACAAAAGCTCACATTGTCATGACAATAATTAGAGGTGTCATTTTTTTTCTCTAACTACAAAGTAGAAAATTCTTACATCGCTGAAACGTAAGCAAATATTTTGAAAGATGTGGAAGGTCATGGATGTAAGACAAATGTAATTATGATATAGAGCTGATAGGTAATTCATGATTTCATATCAAGAGCAAAGGCAAAGCATTTTTGTAGTAACTAAGTACAACATTTTATTGATTTTTTTCTGAACATACTAGCAAATAATTGACAATTTATAATATTTCTAAGTGGTTGGTACATAGGCCAAAGAAAATATAAAAGTTTATAATCCTTGAACTTAACTTGAAAACAGTAAGATGTCCACATTGTATGAAAACAGACATAAAATTATATTAAAATGAGTTTTGATATAATTCTGATAGAATAAGTGTTATAAATATCAAGTTAGCTCCCAACTCTCAATGCTTAAGTCCATTTAAAATTTTAATTGTACCGTTCTAAAAGTATTAGTTGATTTTTCCAAATAGTCTTAATTTTATATATATATATATATATATATATATATATATATATATATATATCATTATAAAATACTTGAGATTTTTTTCATTATTAGACCTTAAAACGTCTGCTGATTCTTCACTGAAATCTCTGAAATCTCAAGCAAATTGTTTCTCCTTTCAGTAAAATAGCAACAGCCTGAAGGAATTAGTCCTTACAAGAGAAAAAAAAAAAAAAACAAAAAAAACAAAAATCTTTTTGTTTGACCAAGTAAAAATTACCAAAAATGGTTTGGTTTAAATGATAGACTAAGTCTGAGTCTCCCTGACTTAAACAGCTTGGATTTTTTCTTTGAGTGGTTGTGAAATCAACTTAAATCCTTTAATGCTTACATCTTATCTCTTACTTGCCTTTTTTGGCAATATTGCTGGATGTTTTGTCAAAGGGGCTATAATGGAAACCAAGCTAATTGACATGGAAAATATTTGAAATGTGGGTTGGTTTTGTTGTTGTTGTTTTGTTTTGTTTTTTTGTTGTTGTTGTTGTTGCATGAGTACATGCATTAAAATGATTATGCATCACATTCAGCAAAACTGAGAAGCACAGTGGAGACTTCACTTGGAGTCAAAGGAAAGAAGTCTCCCACTAATGCATAGGCCTCTATGACGACGACCCTCTCTGACAACCCCAACCTAACCTGATGAACTGCAGCTAAGTAGATTCCAGATTGCAGTTTCAGGAAGGTCTTTTAACTTGGCCACTGCTTTTGACCACACTAAGAGTTTAAAAGCCATCTTCCTTGGTGAGATACGGAGTGCCAAACTGAAAAGGTAGATGAGTCACTCTGTTGACAAATCCTCAGAGTTTTCATGGAACTATGCTCTGAAAAATATCCAACAACAACAACAAAATCTCCTTTTCCATATCCCCCAACAACTCACCCTTCCCCTGTCCTGCTGTTGCCTCTGTTACAGTGATGCCTGTGCTTGGCTACTACTGTATTATCCCAAGTCCTCAAGGAACCTTGATTTCTAACTTCACTTAATTTGATTCTGCTGTTAATTGTCCAGTTGTTTGTGAAACATAAATTCTATGCTGAAAGTAAGAATGAAATTAAATGGGAGAGAAAGAGACAGAGTCAGACAAAGACAGAGACAGACACAGACACAGAAACAGACACAGAGCACTTACTAAGCAGGACCAAGCCAAGCCTGGTGGCACACGCCTGTGATCCCAACTGCTTGGAAGGCTGAGGCAGGAGTACCCCAAGTATAAGACCCAACTGAACTACAGAGTAAATTCAAGGCCAGCCTAGACAACTTGGAGAGTCCCTGGCATAAAGTAAAAAGTGAAAATAAGAGCTGGGAAATAGCTTAGTCTGTAGGGTACATGATCAGCAAGTGCAATGTCCTAAGTTTTATGTCCAAAACTGATAGGAAATAAAAATAAATTTAAGTACGCTAAAAAGTATATTTATTTATACTACTCATGGAAAAGTAGACATTTTAGACTAATCTTTTTCCATTAATTTATTCCCTTATTCACTTTATATGCCAATCACAGCCCCCTTCTCATTCTACTCACACACACTCACACAATCCCTCTTTTCAACCCTCCCACCTCTTCTCCTCTGAGAAGGGGGAGGTCCTGTCTGGGTATCAAACCACTCTGGCAAATCAAGTCTCTGCAGAACTAGACACACCTCCTCCTACTGAGGCCAAACAAAAGGCGGCCCAGTTAGGGGAACAGGATCCAAGACAGGCAACAGATTCAGGGACAGCCTCTGCTCTAGTTGTATTTGGGACCTACATGAAGAACAAGCTGCACATCTGCTACAAATGTGTGGAGGGCCTAGGTCCAGCCTGTGTATGCTCATTGGTTGGTGGTTCCTAGAATAACATTTGTAAATGTAAATTGATCTTGGTAAAATGTTCTATTACCATATAGTAGCATTTGAAAAAGAAAAGATTTTCATGTTACTGAATTATAACTTAATTTAAATAGCTAACAGGTATATTAAGTAATGACTGTCAAACAAAATAGGTTTTATTCTATTGAAAAGTAAAGAGCCAATGATAAAGACATGAAAAGATAAATGTTATAGGAGATCAGGAAGGCACAAATTGGAAAGAAATCAAAGTATTTTTATTTACTGATAATATGACTGCATATATATATATATATATATATATAATATAGCTAAATATGTACACATGCATGACACTAAAATCCATCAGAAAATTGCTGCAGCCAATAAACACTTTCAGCAAAGTAGGTGGATACAAAATTAATGCACAAAATTCAGTAACCCTCCTATATATAAATGGCATGCATAGGAAACCATGTCTGGGTCTGTGGTCCTATTTAAAGTCTATGTTAACCACGAAAGCCATGGGGATGTCCCTGGTCTGGGCTGCTACCTGTCATCATGCTGATGCTCAAGCACCGTGTTGAGCTGCCTCTGCCCCTTTGCCTGCAATGGGAGAATTGGTCCTGCCCCTCACTGACCACCACACTTGAGAGAGTTGTTCCTGGCTCTTACTTGGGCAGCATGGGAGAGCTGGCTTTAGTGGCATGGGTATGGAAGAGCTGGCACAATGGAGTAAGTGAGGTAGAGCTGGTCCCATCCCTTACCTACTGTGGCATTCAGGAGAGCTAGCCCTATCCTCAACAGAGCTGGTCCTGGTACCATGGGCACAGAAAATCTGGCCCAAAGGGCTTGAGAGCAGAACAGGTCCTACCTTTTGGTTAAGTGTTGGCCTTGATGGTGTACTCACAGGAGACCTGGTGGGCTGACCAAGTCAGCTTCCACCCAGGCCCAGATCCAGGGCTTTGAGTTGGCCCACCCCAACATCTACCCCACCTATGAACTGCTGGAGTGTAAAGGGGCCAATCTGCAGATCCAAAGCTTCAGTGTCTCCACAATATAGGGTAACAACAGGATATCCAAGAAGAGCCCCAGTGAAGCTTCAGGATTGATAATGCAGCAGAAGCCAGAGATCTCAAATCAAACCCAAGTCTCATTGCAATGAACATTGGCAAGTAAATCTGCTTAGTCAAAATGGTATAGACTGTGTGATGCTTACCCAGCCATATTCATTGCTGCTCTACCCATAATTGCCATAAATTAGAAACAACCTAGAATGTATTGTACATTTACACAATGGAGTATTTCTTGGCCATCAAAAATTAGATAAATGAAATCAGGAAACTTACAGGTAAATATGGGTGGAACTAGAAAAAAATCATCCTTGGTGATGTAACCCAGATCCAGAAAGATAAATATGGCACCTATTCATTTAAATGTTGATATTAGCTTAGTCAAATCAATGATAACCAAGCTACAATTCAAAGATTGGTAGAGGTTCATTATGAAGTAAAGGACTAAGGAGAACTGTTATAGCTCTAAAAAATGAAATAGAATAGATAGTTATGAGTGGGGGGGACATGACAAACAACGAGAAGGATCAAGTAGGGAAATGGGAGAAGATGGAGAGACTAGAAGAAATATAGGGGAAAACTGCTATAATTAAGAGATATTTGTGGGATAGTATAGAAACCTATCCTGGTGACCTCGGTTAAAACCAAATACTACTGTCCTAAAACATAGTAATGTATTCACAATATATAAATATCCCTTTCAAGCCAATAACCAAATCCTGAAAATCCAATTAGAGAATGACCAAAACACAAGAGGAATAAAGTTCTACCAAGGTGATGAAAAAATAACTTGCAACTTTACTAATTACCAAAGAAAGTAAGTGTAAGTTTGTTATTAAAATTACAATCCAATACAGCACTATAATATTATGATAGAGTACAATAAAACTAACACATCCCTGTGTAGAGCATAAGCTGGTATATGTTTACATGCCTTTTATCCTATGTTTTCACGAATATTTTACAAACATTTATCTTTTGCAAAGAACTTTTTTGTATAACTGAGAAGTTAGATTTTAAATGCGTATCACTTTCAAGTTGGGGAGTTTCTTATAGTGCTATTATAAAGAAGGAGTCAGATTTTATTTTGTTTTTATTGGTTATTTTATTTATTTATATGTCAAATGTTATCCCCTTTCCAGGTTTCCCCTCTGCAACCCTCATCCTATCTCCCCTGCCCTTTGCCTCCATGAAGTTACTCCTCCACCCACTCACCCACTCCTGCCCCGCCACTCTAGCATCTCCCTGTGCTGGGGCATCAAGTCTCCATAAGACTAAGGGCTTCCCCTTCCATTGATGCCAGGTAAGGCAATCCTCTGCTACATATGTAGCTGGAGCCATGGACCCATCCATGCATAGGCTTTGGTTGGTGGTTTAGTCCCTGGGAACTCTGGGGGATCTGGTTGGTTGATACTGTTGTCCTTCCTATGGGGTTGCAAACCTTTTCAGCTCCTTCAGTCTTTCCCTACCTCATCCATTCATGTCCTCAGACTCAGTCCAATGGTTGTCTTTAAGTATCTGCATTTGTATTAGTCAGGTGCTGGCAGAGCCTCTCAAGCAGCATCTATACCAGGCTCCTGTCAGCAAGCACGTCTTGGCGTCAGCAGTAGTGTTGGGGTTTGGTGCCCGCAGATGGTGAACCACTCCACCTAGGAGTTAGATTTTAAATACTTAACAATTTCAAATTGGAGGATTCTTATGTTAATTACTCTCATAAAGAAGGAAGCAATGATGAGCAAAGTAACTAGGCCAGAGCATTCGTCAAGACATTAGTGGCAGGAACACTGGACACAGATCACTGAGGGTTTAAGGACAATTAGAATGGACTGAATGTTGCACACACTGAGAGCACAAGTTTGTGATCCAAACACTGCCAACCACGCCCATGATTCCAAAGACTGAAAAAGGCTATACATAGATTGAATCTTCAAGATTATTATTTCCCTTTTTATACTTTTGTGTAAGTACTTTTAATGATGAGTGGCAGAATTAATTGTATCAAGAGACTGTTTCTCTTTTTTAAATTCTTTTACTTTTTGAAATTATAATATAAGTATAATATGTATTATATATATATGTATATGATTATATCATTGCTCTCTTTCCTTTATTCCCTCCATTTCCCCCCCCACACATCCTTGTTCTCTTTCAAACTTATGGCCTTCTGTTTAATTACTGAGGAGGTTTTATTTGTGGACTTGAAAATATATGTGTATAGACATACACATTTACATATATGTATTATTCATTTTTAAATCCTATGGAATAACTGGAAAGAATTTTTCCTCTGAAAATACGCAAGGTTTCAAAGGCAGCTTCTCACCTGGACATTTTGTCTTTTCTGCCAACAACAGAGCTGAGATCTCTTGGAAATTGTAGCAGGTGGGGTGAAAGTTGCCAAAGGTGAGCCAGGAGGGAGAGAGACATGGCCAGGAGTCAAAAAGAAACTTTCATGGAAATTCAATAATTTACTCAGCATTGTTCATGTGATGTAAAAATGACTTTAATGCATTTTTAAGCAACATGTTCTGTTTCTTGGAGCTTGCATGTACTTTCCCTCACCTGTAACTACCAATTTTGTGGAAACAAGAACTCTGTCAACCTTGCCCACCATTTGTATCCTTGTTTCATTTCCAATAGCTACCATCTAGTTCCACTGATGGAAGAGCCCTATTGCCATCACTGGCTGGCCATCCCTCCTCACTTCCTTGAAAATGTTTCCAGCTTCCCTACCTTCAGGTATTACCTGTCTGGAACAAAGTCCCCAGTGCTCATATGTTGTTTTTTCCTCGGAATCCTATTCTCCCATTTTTTTTAATCACCTACATCCTAGAGTGCCTTCTAGAGATTATCCACACATCCCAAACTCAACTAAAATCAAAGCATTTACTTTACTCCTTGTGATTCTCCTTGTCCAATTTAGTTCCTCACAACTTTTATGCATGCCCAGTTCTGAATCTTTGTCTTATTCCTATCCAAAATCTATTATTCTATTCTTTTTGTAGCATTACACTTCTTTTCTATTATCTCCAACTCTGATAGCCTTTTTGCCTTAGTAATTTAGCTGGATTATATGAGAGTAAAACTATGATCTAAGTTCTTCCATCCCTAACCTGAGAGTTAAAACGGGAACAAATTCATCTTGGAACATCAGGAGTATGATTGTATCACTCTCTGTTTGATATTACCCAACTATACCTCAAATTAAGTAAATGCCCTTTCCCTTCACATTCAAAAATTCCGTTATTTCTTACCCTTCTTTCTCCTTTGCTCCTGTGCAAATGTACTATGTAATCATGGATGACTTCTGGGTTTCCATTTCTCAAACATAGAAATCTTTTCAAGGGCCACAAAAACTATTGTATTAATAGTTGTAGCATATGTACTAGCATGTATATTAAAATGTACATATTACACCCATGTATAATATGTTGCATTTGTATATGTAGTAGAGCATCTTTTCCTTCTGGTTACTACAAGCTCCTTGCCTTTATCATAATTAACAGTTACTTAGTGCCATTCATTGTCATAAGTGAAAATCCCTTTCTTGCAAGCTGTACTGTAAGATCCTCAAAACAAAGACTGTATCAACTATCTTAAAATATGCCATTGTGTCTTACACATGGCCAATGCTTAGATGTTAGGGAATAAATCAATGGATTTTCAGGCATAAAACTAACACCTTTGGCCATTTTCATATTTATATATTTCATTTTACAAAATAATGCATTGATCTTAAGAGTAATATCTTTTAATCCTTAGAGCAGAATTGGTCACCCATCTTAGGCAGTGAGTCACCTGTTCTTTAAGAAAGCCTAGGAAAACTGCTGTGTACAAAGTGATTTCTCTTTTAAAAGGAGGTGTTTAGAACAAAAAAAAACCAGTTACTTTCTGTATGATTTATGAGTGACTAATCCATAATTAGATCTTAGTGATGGGGGTGAGCATCAGGGTTAAAGCTATTTCTTTATGCAATTAAGTCTTTGCAGGAAAACATAGGTGCATGAGTACATTCTTTAAAATAGGCACAATTAGAGCTCCCAGTGGTATAGGAATCAGGTAAGTCTGTTATTTGGCAGAGTTCTGAGGGGAAAAGGCGTCAAATGATCAGTCATTTCCCTGAATCTCTCTCTCTCTTATTTTAATGACTTTACTCTGATTCTACCCTCATCTCCCCTGAGGTAGAGTGTTGGTTTCTTTTCCTGACTTAGTCTTTCAAAAATTAAAGATAAATACAAGTCTCTGAATGCCAACAACATTTTTCTCTGAGATGTTTCTTATCC
>JADRCD010231014.1:0-11327 GCA_019843815.1 Montemys delectorum
AAGTCCACTGTGGGCAGCAGCATTCCCTAGGCTGAGACCCTGGCTTGTGCACAGCTATTCATTGCTCTTCTTCCTGTCTGCAGATGCAATGAGGCCAGCTGCTTTAATCTCCTGCTGCCTCCACTACACTGCTAGAACGGACTGGACTCTTGAATTGTGAACCGAAATACACCATTTCTCTCTTAAGTAGCTTTTGTCACGGTAACAGAAAAAGTAGCAAAGGCATGGTTTTGTTTTTCTTTCCTAACCTTTATCCTGGATGAATATTGGGGTTGAAAAAAGTATTGGCTCAAATATTTACCCAAACTTCTGATTTCTTGCACATTTGAATGGAAGCCCTTCAGTGTCCATTAGAATAGATTTCTAAACTAGAGGTTATGCTTAATCAACAAAACAAAATGAAACAAAAAGACAATTTCTGGTCCTATAGTGATAACTTTTTTTTTCTTTCAGGGTCTTTCTTTTTCCTGAACACATTATTTACTAACCCATTAAATCCGATACTGTTATGAGGAGCTGATTTATTTTTTTGGTGGTCCATTTAGAAAGTAAACTGGCTAACTTCACCAACATGAAGACTCATGCTTTAAAACTCAAACACAAAACAAATTGTGTAAAGTTCTTGTGCCTCAAATTGTATCTGAACAGTTTTGCTTATTGCTCCTCACAAGAACATCTCAGAATGTTGCCCTTGGCATAATTGGCAATTTCTCAGTGATACTTCAGAACACTGTTCAGATCGATCCCTCCTCAATCTGTTGCTCTGACATCTGAGCATCTCACAGTGCCCTAGAGACTTGTTTAATTGACCTGTAGAAGCCTCCTAGGGCCTCTCCTCAAGCTTTTTCTTTTCTTTTTTTTTTTTTTTTAAAAGCTGTTTATTTATTTTATGTATATGTGTACACTGTAGCTGTCTTCAGACACACCAGAAGAGGGCATTGATATTACAGATGGTTGTGAGCTACCATGTGGTTGTTGGTAATTGAACTCAGGACCTCTGGAAAAGCAGTCAGTGCTCTTAACTTCTGAGTCATCTCTCCATTCCTCAAGGATTTTCTTAAACAGACCCTGTGTTCATTAGTTTGTAGCTGTATCCGTATGGTCTTCCTATTCTATGTAGGATAGCAGGATCTTCCACAGCATGGATCTTTAAAGTGCCCAGTTGGCACATACATCACACATATGTGAACACATCCAGTATGAGTTGTCTTATGAAAGGCATTGTGGTTTTATGTAGAGAATATGAAAATGAAATTTTAAGAAATACTTGGGGCTATCATAACAACCATTTTTCATGGAGCCAAGGTGATCTTCTGAAAGAAAATCACAGAACTGAACATGAAAAGAAAGGTGCTCTTGTTGAGATTGGTTCTCTCCAAAACACTAACTTGCTGCTGAATGAAGCTACACATACAGAGCACAGGTTTAATCAAGCATGTATAAACATCTCCTAGTAGCTCTATCTGTCTAGTTTGACTAATTCTGGTTAGAAAGGGACCACCATCCTCAGCTATGTATACAGAGGTACATGAAATGACAGGAAGAACTGATAGTCCCTTCTCCCCAAGAACATGCTGGTACATTATGCCTATGCAATACAATCTTCAAAGAGTATAAGACTGGTCACTAGTACAAGCTGTTTCCTTCTACTCACTGAAAGATGATGCTGGCTTACATAGAGCAGTCAGGAGAGACATATGTGCTCCAGTGGCTCTTTTCTTCACCCTTTGCACTCAATTAACTTCTGCCTCAGGCTCTCTAGTATGTCCCTCTGTGATACATTGTCTGCAGAACTGCCAAATCCCTCCTGGAAATTGTCTGGAAATCACAATTCAATTTCCTAGTGTCCAGTATTGTGTGTCTTTATAAACTCCTAAAATGAGGAATGGCCAGACTGGATAAGGAACGCCTGTAAAAGGTACTGCTGTATCAGGGCATTGTGGTATTCAATACCATCCACCCTAGAAGTACAACATGTAATATTAGTTCATTTACAATTGTACCTGTGATTATCTCTTTATTAGTAGCCTTCCTGTAAAAGCTTGGTGAGATGAACATTGAACTTATCTTGTTTACACATACATTAAACAAGCCAGGGACACAAGGACAGTAATATTCATTATGATACACGCTGTCACCATTTAGTATAGATGGGATACGTCGCTCCTCTTGGATCTGTCCAAGGTACTCAGGATTGACATGAACGTCAGGATCACATTGTGAAGAAAGTCCCATTCTTCACTTACAGGAAGAAGCTCCAGTGTTCTTCATGCCAGTGTAAGCCTTACACACAGAAGGAGTTCATGAGATGGATTAATGAATGAATCATCTCAGGAAGATTGTTTAGTACTCAGTGGACAACATGAACTCATGAACTTAAGCATAGGAAAAAGAACAAGGAAACAGATGGGAGCCTCCAGTCAGACCCAGCCCAGGAAGGGAGGACAGAGATGGGGGGGGGGAAACTTTGTAAGCCTTTGCAGGATAGTGGACTCCAAGTAGTGGTTGCCCACATGCTCCCCACTATCTTGTCTTGTGCATATATCTCTGCCCATTTTCTCCTGCAGAGTCCCCCCAAAATACATTGAGGAGATAATGTGTCTACTTTTTGTTGTTGTTACAGAAATAGCATCTTAAAACAGTGAAGGAATTGGATGCATATAAATCTTGTGAATAAGGGAGACGGCTCAGTGGTTAAAACACTTGCCATATAAATGCGAGGACCAGAATTTGGATCCCCAGAACAAATGTAAATGCCAGGTGTGTCAGATGACATGCCTGTAGTTCTAGCACTGGGAAGGTGGAGAAAGGGGATGTCCAGGACAAGCTCAGAGCTTTACCAGCAAGCTCTGGATTCAACTGAAAGCTCCTTCATCCATAAATGAGGTGGGTAGCTGGGGAAGACGGCCGACGTCAGTGTTGGGCTTCCACATGCACACTTGCATGCACATGTGACTGCACACATGCAAGCACCCATTTATACACAGGTACACCACACATACACAGATGTGAGGGAAATATGGTAGGACAGCAGAGCGAACCAGCACACAGGGACTGTGTTAGAGTTGAATCAGGTAGGTAGGATGACTTCAGGAAAATTCCAACTCTCTGTGCTCAGTTTCCTGCAAAATGGAGATGAAGTTAATGATAGTCTCTGAGTAACTTCAAATGGTAGTTTAAACAAATTAATCTTTGTAAGGTACTTATAGCAAATGCCAGATAAATGCGCATCAAATTTAAACAATTGTCTTCAGGAGATGGAAAATAAAGGTGTTATGATGTGTGTCAGCCACCAAGTCCTCTTATTTTGTTGCAAACAAGCATGCTATATTTTATAATATTTTTTTTGGGGGGGAGGTATGCAGAAGTCTACTGCCTCCATCTGAGATTTACAGAAGTCTGATTTATTTGTCCAGTGAGACAGCTGAAAGAAGCTTGCACTTGATTACTCGAGGACAGCTAATTTTTATCACAGCATTGGTGGAATATCCATTAGGGACTGGAAGACTCTATTCTCCAATCAGCATGGCCAGCCATTTGTTGGCTTCTGAAGCCGGGGCTGGGGGACTTGTCTTCTAACAATCTAATTGCTAGCTATAGGCACAAATGGCTCAGTTTTGTTTATGAGTTACATGTTTTCACCTGCTCCAGGGAGGGAAATGGCAGCTCATTCTTTCTCTCTTCTCCATTCTACAAACAACAGTTTCTGGTGGGCCTAACACCTGTATATACATTGATATTCTGGAATTAACAGACTTCATGCTTCTTTTGGACTTGTTTGAGTTGTACAGGAGAAAACACAAGAGATCAGTGGGGGCTGACCTTCCTTCTGTCACAAGGATATACTTTTGAACTTTGTTGAGTTTTTTTTTCTTATAAAGTAGGTACCTTGCTGAAGCTGAATCAGGAGGGAATTAACATAACATGAGAGGAAATGAGCAGAAAACCAAAGTTTTCGGAGTCTAAGGATAAAAACAGACTCTATTAACCAGGTGGTCAGGTTGGTAAGAATCAGAGCTGGAGTGGGCTCCTGATCTACACCCAGAAAGCAGAATTCCTGGCTGGATGTCCTGGTTGGTTAGCTTTTCCTCAAGCCTTCTATCCTGTTATCAGAGACCTTCTTGCCCAGATGTTCTCTGAAGATACGAGGTTTACATCCTTTGAAGAGACTGGGAGAACTATTTGCAGTGAAGTTCTTTGTGTTGAATATGAGGGAATCCTAAATAGAATGTCACTAGACAGGTTTCATTCCTTTGTCCTCTTAATAATTATCTAGATGACTTCATCTCTGAGAAGCAAGTTCTGAGTCCTCCCACACTTGTGGCAGACATGGGACATATGGGACTTCAGTGGGACATTTGGGACTTTGGTGGGAAACCTGACTCTAATTTATGGACCTCCTAGCCTGGTATTTATACTTGAATGCTCACCCCCATGCTTCACCAGACTCCTGACTGCTCAGCAGAGAAGAGCTGAAAAATAACAATAAAACGAATTACAAATCTTATCTTGGGATGAGTTCTACACATGATTTCCAAGAGACTGTGTACTCAAGAGGCACAGGGAAACAGAGAGAAGCCACACAGATGAGCCAATCAGACCAGGGATCCACGGTTGTTTGACCCATGCTGACTCAGTAAAACACAGAAGGCATCAAAACAATGTGCATGCACAGCTCAGTGGATAGTTTGAGTCTTAAAATGTTGAAGTTTTTGACTGGGCCAGCTGCATGGCTTCCTGGATGATGGCAAGAAGCCTTCCCCTAGAATTCACAGACCCCAGGTTTATCCACTAGAAGCCATCCAAGACAGTCTGGTGAGCACAGCTCAAGTTTTCTGGGAACTTCCCAACAGCAATGCTGTTTGTCCTTCAGCTGGAGATCTGTTACCCACATTGTGGCACAGATTAAAGCAGGTCATCCTGGTCTTAGTTACATCTCTGTTTCTGTGATAAAATGCCATGAACAAGGCAACTTATGAAATGGAATGTTTAATTTGGGACTTAATGTTCTAGAGGATTAAAGTCTATGACCATCATGGTGGGGCACATGGCAGCAGGCAGGCAAACATGATGGGGGAGCAATAGCTAAAAGCTCACATCTTGAGATACAACTGCTCATGAGGCAGAGAAAGACATACTAAAATGGTGTGAGTCTTTGAAACCTCAAATTGAAACCCCAGTGATGTACCTCCACCAACAAGGCCACACCTCCTAATCCTTCCCAAACAGTTCCACCAACCAGGGACCAAGTATTCAAATATATGAGCCTACAAGGTCAATCTCATTCAAACCACCACATCATGTTTTGCTTGATTTCTCTTAAAACAAGCCTCTGGGTCTCCAAACAGCCAGCCTGTCTTGTGAGAAGATATACTTCTTCTGCTTCAAGTTGTATGTGGTTTTCTCAACTGGTGAGAACTTGAAGACAGTATGTTGTCATCTTTTCATTAACTTCTCTCTTTGAACAGAAGCCTGCCAGAGAGCCGTCACCAAAACATGCATCACATCTCCCTCTCTTAATTTCCAAGTGGTGAGAATGTACTTAATGTTGTGAGATGACTCATTGGCATAGCACAACTGGAAAACTAAGGAACAGAATTTAATTAAGCAGAAAATACTGAAATGTACTGGAAAAACAACAACAAAAACCTACAAGGTTCTCAATGTTTTAGAAAGAAGACAAAAGCAGACCTTTGCTTTCCTAAGGCATCAGATCTGCACAGTTTACCTAACATTTCTGTAATCTATACACACATCCTTGTCTAGCTTGTCTTGCCCTTTTGATGGCACAATAAATACCATGGCTTCCCATTTCTGTTGTACTATACTTCTGAGAACAGCATCCTTTAAAAACACAATATGAGAGTAGTATCTTTGGTTTTTTATGCTTACCAATTAACAAACACATAAAGCATCCATTATCAGACACACATTATGCACCAGACACGATGTTTTTAAGAATGGATAGGAAACAGCACCTGCCTTTAACAACCTCATGACTTAGTAACTAAACTATACTAGGCTTGTAGCCAGCGTGGTGCCTGAGGTTTAAACCATTTGCAACATTAAAAAGGTAGCAGTGTTTAGGAAAAGCAGGCCTGCTTCCCACTCTACACTGTGAGGCTGCACTGTGGGGATAATGACCTCCCACATGCAGGGGTTGCTGATCAAGCCATGAGCAGGTGGGGGCACTGGAAGCTTTTCTCTTTCTTCCACACTCCTTGTGTGCTCTCATGATGCTTCCACTTCTTCATCTACAGCACGGATAACCTGCTCATCCTACGTACTTGTCATGGAGTCAAATGAGAAAAACTCTGGAAGACTCTGAAGAATATGCCTGATGTTAGTTGGCTCCACAAAGAAGGGAGTCTGGTACGTTTTGCCGTTTTGCGTAGTTCTCTGCTATCTAAAGGGATGCCTGGATCTTGATACACATATGGTACATAGTTACTGAACGACTGACTACACAGGTAACACTTTAAACAATTCAAAATTATTGCAAGTTGATTCTTTGCTATTTTAAAAATGAACATCTCTATCTCCATCTCCATCATCTCCATCTCCATCATCTCTATCTCTATCTCCATTATCTCTATCTTTATCTCCATCATCTCCATCCCCATCTCTCTATTTCTTCCAGCATCACTGGGCTGGAAGTGATCTGCAAAAGCACAATGTCCATCCTTGCAGAGTGACCTTAAAGCCCTTGACTCTGCCCTTGCCATGTGCTTGTGTATCCCATTTGTTCCAGATCACAGCCACCGGGGAGGTGCTCTTTGTGCCACCTAGCAGAACTTTCTCTCACTCATGTGAAACCTACTCCTACCTAAAGCTACTGAAGAATTCTCCCCAGGTCCTCAGCCTTCACGTGTCTGATGCAAGTCACCACCTTTCCCTGCCCACAGATTTCCTGTGTCTAGACCAAATGGAATGATTCCTCACTCATAAACTTCTGATATGAACTATGTGTCTGGTTAATAAGATAGAAATGTATTGTTAAACGAATGAAAACTTTTACTAGTATTGTCTTCTACTATGCTGGCCACACTTGTTGGCAGGCACTGAAATGCTGATGGGCATAAGATAACCATGAAGGGACAGGAGAATCAGTACTTGTCACAGTTTCTCTGCTGATGGGATGAAGCAACCGAAGCTGAATCAAAAGGCAGGCTTATTGAGAGAGCTCTCAGGTGAGTCCACTGATCTCACAGGTGGTGCTCAGTGAAGTCACATGCCCAGGCTAAAGCAAGTAGGAATTTATGGGTGTCGGGCTCAGAGTGATGATGAGTGAGCTAGGCACCCATGAAATTATGCCCCTATAAAGTAAAAAGTTACGCCCCTGGGCAGGCATGTGTGGATGGATAGCCAGAAATGCTGAGACAGGGAGAGATGATGTGTTAGCCCAAATTTTCTCCCTTTAGGCAGGGTTGGGGAAGAAGAGCAAACAGGTTTCTTAGCTTGTGCAGGGGATGAGCAGGGGTTCCTACCAAACACTTTGTATTTTGTCATGTCCAGCATTATATAAGACAGATGTCATCTTAGCAGTGCTTATGGCAGCATACTCTGGCATCTACCTAAACCTCTACCAAGAATGAGTTAAGGAAACCGTGGTACACACCCAGCGAGATATTAGCACTAGTAAAAGGTTTTGTTGCCTGACATTGGTGTTGCCCACTTATAATCCCTGAGGCAGGAGAGTTGACAGTTAGAGTCCAGCTTAAGCTACACAGCATGACAGCTGCCCTGTGTAGACATTGTGGAAATGGCCTTGCCTTACACTTGTCTAAGACTAATGAGAATGCTGCTTGTCATGGGTGATGTTGTGGCAGTGAAGGACAGGTTCTGTTCTCTTCTGTTACATGTTGATGCTATCTTTAAAGTAGTTAACAATTTCAATGTCTTTATATTTAATATTTCTGAGATTTTGTGCACATATTTACACGGCATGTATATATCTATATACATATCTATATCGTGAATATGTCATCTCGCCATTATCTATCTTCTTCAGCAAAGCCTACTGGCATGCAGAAAAGAACTGGGGCTTAAACACACACGATGCAACACCCATCTATCTAATCACCCATGTCAGCTAAAGTCAATTGAAATTTCCATTTTGGAATAGTTCTGGTGCATCTAATTGGCTGTGCTGCAATTTAAAGACTAATATGAAGCAAAGAGCCGGGAGAAGCCAGCCTGCTTGCCATTTGCTGTCAGAAAGTAGAGGAGCCCAGAGCTAATAAACTGAAGCTTCCTCATTACTATGTGACAGTAAACATTCAAACACAATCAGGGAAATGCACTCCAAAAAAGTCCTCCCTCAGTTCTCCTCCCCCGCCCTCCCTGACCCTGTGTGTGTGTGCATGTGTGTATTAAATGTATTTTATGTGTGTGTATTAAATATATTCTGTACGTGTGTGTGTGTGTGTGTGTGTGTGTGTGTGTGTGTGTGTGCATTAAATGTATTCTACTTGCCATCTTAAAGCTTCCAAAGCTCAATCTTCCTGACTGAATGCCACACATGAACTGAAAGGTGTTAGCTGTTTTGTCTGCCTGGTGCCAAGCTCTGTGGGTGGATGTCTGTGAGACGTCTAGTGGAGGAACAGTAGGACTAGATGCAAAATGGATAGTTTGAGTCAGTGCTCAAGCATTGGACAGGAAGGACTGGGATTCACAGGGAGGCCCTGTGTATGAGATCCTGCTGGATTATATCTTGTCCTGCTATGTGAACCACAGAATAAAAAGAAACAGCTTAGAAGTAAAAGCTAAGAATACAGACTTGGGCTGGAGAGATGGCTCAGCGGTTAAGAGCACTGACTGCTCTTCCGCCGAAGGTCCTGAGTTCAAATCCCAGCAACCACACGGTGACTCACAACCATCTGTAATGAGATCTGACGCCCTCTTCTGGTTTGTCTGAAGACAGCTACAGTGTACTTACATATAATAAATAAATCTTTAAAAAAAAAAAAAGAATACAGACTTAGGAATGATTGTGCTAATATGAAAAAAAAAACACAGAAAACCAAGGCTAAGCAAATTAAACCCAATTTTGGACAAAAATTGTAAGAGAAATATTATGATAAGCAATAACCTCCAAATTCAATTGGGAAAACAGGGAACTACTGCAGGAAGAGGGTGCGAGGGGCCTGACTGACAGGAGGGCACGGAGCATGTGCGTCTCACAGTCTAGCTTAGGTTTCTGGGATGTTCACTCTCTCACTTGGCTTCTGAAAGTCCATAGACAGCAGGGGACAACTGTCCTTAAGGGGTGGCACTTGGTTCCCTTGGGTAACTTTTGCTTTCATCTGATGCAGATGCATGTTTCTGCCTTTGGTTTAGTTAGATGATAGATTATCCTAGTCTAAAAGGAAAACAGCCCAGTTAGAGTAGTAAATGTATCATTTTCTGCATTCTAAGATCTGAGAGCCTTAGCAGTTTTTCTGTCTCACTACTTCCTTTAGTTGGCTCTAGCCTTGCTGTTGAGCACACTGGAATGTAGCCAGGTTTCCTGGGCCAGACATATTAAGTGTTTGTTGTGTATCCTCAGAGGCCAGTGTTGGTTTACTGCTTCCTTCTGGGCTGGCTTACACAGGTCCTAATCAACTGGAAAACAAACCATACCACCCCAAGTGTCCAGCCAACAAAGAGCCCCTGACCATGCCACCCCAAGTGTCCAGCCAACAATGAGTCTCTGATTCTGGCATCCTAAGAGCTTCGAGCTATTCCCTGCCAGCAGCAGGGAGCAGAGCATATTTCATCCCGTTTTCTCTACTTCCTTTCCTTATCTCCTCTCTACCTCTGCAGTGTTGCCTCTGGATCTTCTCCAGGTTCATTCTGTCTCCAAACTGCTTGTTTCCTTGGATGCTTAGGTACATCCCTGATGTGCTTCATCGCTGGTTTTTATTCTTATTTCTTCATGAAAAAACTTTTTAATAGATGGTATCATCTTAAGCAAATGGAAAGGAACAAACTAGATGGTTTCTTTCATATCTGTCTCATCTCTGAGAAAAAGTTCCTTATCTTCAGAAGGGCGCCTCCTAATATCCAGCACTGAATGAATAAATAAGTGGATGTTCAATTCTTTCCACAGCATTTTCTTGATTATTTTCTTATCTTTTGTCTAGTATCTTTTTTTAACTTTTATTACATTATGATGAAAAAAGTTACATGATTTCAATTTGTCTGAATTTGTTAACATTTAAAAACATATTTTAAGTAAATAGAATTAAATCACATTCTTGTTTCCCTTTTGTACCCCAACTCCTCTCATCAACCCTCTCTTCAATACCTACAAAATCTTTTTTCTCATATTCCTTAAAATTTATAAAATATTATAACAATAAAAATGAGTATTATAAAAGTTGTTTGATATAAAACAATCAATTTAACAGTGTTATGTAGATGCTTGTCTATGGCAATACTGAAAATACATACATTTTTCTCAGTATAAATTTCAAATAACTGAGGCAGGACCAGCCAGGAGGCACAGGCCTCAGAAATTGCAGGGGAGTCGCAGGACTGCAGGAACAGGATCCTCTCAGCTTCCGAGTGACAGAGCTGGATCAGCAACCATCTCTGTCCCCTCCCTGCTAGTGGAGGGCCTGCCTTGAGGGTGGGCCTCAGCCCAGAGACACAAGTGAGATCCACCATTCTCTCTCTGGTGACTTTCGAAGGTGGGACTAGCCGGGAGGCACAGGCCTCAGGAGTCGAAGGGGAGTTGCAGGGCTGCAAGGAAAGGTCAAGCTCTAGTCAGAGACACCAAGAACATCTAACACCAGAGATCAAGAGATGGCGAAAGGCAAACGCAAGAATCCTACCAACAGAAACCAAGACTGCTTGGCTTCACCAGAATCTAGTACTCCTACCGCAGCAAGCCCTGGATATTCCAAAACACCAGAAAAGCAAGATTTGGATCTAAAAATATATCTCACAACGCTGATAGAGGAACTTAAGAAGGACATGAATAACTCCCTTAAAGAAATACAGGAGAACACAGGTAAAGAGGTACAAGCCCTTAAAGAGGAAACAAAAAAATCCCATAAAGAATTACAGGAGATCACAAGTAAACAAGTAGAAGCCCTTAAAGAGCAAACCCAAAAATCCCTGAAGGAATTGCAGGAAAACACAAACAAACAGGTGAAGGAATTGAGTAAAACCATTCAGGACCTAAAAATGGAAGTAGAAACAATAAAGAAATCACAAAAAGAGACAACCCTGGAGTTAGAAATCTTAGGAAAAAAGTCAGGAAACATAGATGCAAGCATCACCAACAGAATATAAGAAATAGAAGAGAGAATCTCAGGGGCAGAAGATAACATGGACAACAT
>JADRCD010231015.1:0-14958 GCA_019843815.1 Montemys delectorum
GAAGATGCTCCAACATGTAATAAGGACACATGCTCCACCATGTTCATTGCAGCCTTATTTATAATAGCAAGAAATTGAAAACAACCCAGATGGTCCTCAACAGAGGAATGGATACAGAAATTGTGGTGCATCTACACAATGGAGTACTACTCAGCTATTAAAAACAATGAATTTATGAAATTCTTAGGGAAATGGATGGATCTGGAGAGTATCATTCGGAGTGAGGTAACACAATCACAAAAGAACACACATGGTATGCATTCTCTGATAAGTGGTTATTAGCCCAGAAGTTTGGAATATGGGAAGAACCCACAAATCACAAGACACTCAAGAAGAAGGAAGACCAAAAGGTGGACATTTCATTCCTTCTTAACAGGGGGAACCAAATACCCACGGAAGGAGTTGCAGAGATTAACTATGGAGCAGAGACTGAAGGAAGGACAAGCCAGCCTAATATAGCTATCTCCTGAGAGGCTTTGACAGTACCTGACTAACACAGATGTAGAGGCTCACAGCCATCCATTGAACTGAGTACACAGTCACCAATGAAGGAGCTAGAGAAAGGACCAAAGGAGCTGAAGGGTTTGCAGCCCCTTAGGACGAACAACAATATGAACTAACTAGTACCCTCAGAACTCCCAGGGACTCAACCACCAACCAAGGACTATACATGGTGGGACTGATTTTTCTGACAACATGTGTATAGTAGAGGATTGCAAATTCGATCATCAATGGGAGGAGAGGCCCTCGGCCCTGTGAAGGTGGTAGGCATGGAGGGGGGGAGGCAACAGGGGTTTGGTCTTGTTGTTTTTGTTTGTTTGTTTATTTGTTTGTTGGAGGGAAAACTGGGAAAGGAGAAATTTACATGTAAATAAAGAAAATATCTAATTAAAAAGAAAGAAAGAGAGAGAGAGACAGAGACAGAGACAGAGATAGAAAGAAAGAAAGAGAAAGAAAGAAGGAAGGAAAGAAAGAGGGAGTTCAGCGGGGTCTTCCTTTTAAATATAGTGACATAGTCACAGGTAAAAGTGGGAGGTGAGCCAAGTGGATTCTGGGAATATGGTGGCTGTTGCCTTGGCAACAGGTGTGCAGGTGGAACTGTTGCCTAGATGTGATGTCAGAGGTCCTGATACCAACACTTGTTACTTTGGGGATATCCTTCTTGCCTTTAACTTTTGAAAGTTTGACATTATTGTGCTTTGGGGCAGATTTTGATGAGTGATTGGTGGCCTCTGACTTTCCTGTTCCTGGATATTTGCTTCTTCCTGAGGATTTGGAAGCTTCTGTTTTCATCACTAACTTTCTGACGAGTTTCACATCCATGTAAGAAATCCCCCTTGAAACCCAACAGCTTGAATATTTGGTCTTCTAATTCTGTTCTGAAGCTGTTCAAGTATTCTTCATGCTTTATATTCTTTTTTCTCTCCATGGTTTCAAATAGCCTGTTTCTGAGTACATTACTTCTTTCCTGTATTGGTCTCTTAGATTTTTAATGACTCACTGTATTGTTTTCAGCTCAACTAAGCTTTATTTAAAAAAAAATGCTTCCATCTCTGTCAAGTTTCTCTGAGTATTGAATCATTCTATTTTCTTTTGAAGGTCATTGAGTTTCTTTAAAACGTCTTAAGTTCACTATCAAAGACTATACTAGCTACCATTTGTTCACCTCCTGGTACCTTATTTCAACTGTCAGATGAGGTTATAGTTCCATGAACATCCTTGATGCTTGCTAGTGTGTGATGTACTTGCTTCAGCCTTTGTACTCTGGCTTTGTGCTCAGTTTTCTATAAAGTCTGTGTAGGCTGTGTGTTTTCTCTTAGTCTACAGTAATTTCTGCAGCAGTGTGTGCTGGAGTCACTGCAGGAGCACTGCCACTATTTCAGCACTAGAGGGTGATCCAAGACCACGCTTACTTCAAATCCTCAGATGTTAATTTGTTCACAGAGTGAACTAGAGAATTATTTAACCCTCTACAGAGAGTTGTATCAGTCCAAAAGCCTTCCCCCACAGTCATCAGGAGGCATTTAAACACTGAAGACTCTGCCCTCTCTGGATAGAAGCACCATGGAGGGACCAGCTCCAGGCCTCTATGCCATTCCGATATAGGGCCACCAAAACTGCAACAGTGTCACACAGCTGACAGACTGCCAAGAGTTGAATTCCACGCTGTTGTTGACTGCCTATTGCTAACTCATAGCCAGAATCTGCTGCAATCAGTTACAGGTGACACTGGTAAAAAAAAACAAACAAACAAAAAAACAAAAACAAACAAACAAACAAACAAAAAACAATAAACCAGAGCTTCTCTAGAGGGGCTTTCCACAGGCAGGCCTGAGGACAGGGACTGTTAGGGTTCTGACTAGTATAAGGTTTCATACACCCAGTATTAATCTCTAAGGCAAAGTCCTATGCTTGTTACCCCAGCATAGTCTTGCTACCCAAGGTTGGGATAGTGTTAATGTACTCCATCCCAACTTATGATCCAGTCTTGGTGACTCAACAGTAGTACAGCTTTCTCTGCCTCAGTACTTGCAGATGAACCCCTCTACATCTACCCTGTCACCTGTGATGTGTACTCAAATGCTAATCTAAGTCATAACTGAGTTTTCCATTAGGAACTGCACAACTTCAGGGGTATATCCAGGTTCACATTACAGCTGCTGGTGAATCAAGCCAGAAGACAAATGTATCCCATTGGGATATAGATATAGGGAGATTCTAAAGTCTCCATCTGTGCAGACTAGTCTAGGCATACCTGTGCTGCCCAAGGTTTGGGAATAGGTAGGACAGGAAGTCTTTAAGCTGTCAAGGCTGATGTACTTGAGTCTCACAGCCACAGAGACCTGCAAAGTCTGTGTGTTTGGTAGTGGTAGTGAACAAGCCCTACTCAAGGTTGATAATGGACTAGGCCAAAACTTGAGTCTGTCCTGACTCTGAGGTCTCTCTGCCTGAGGCTCAAGCACACCTAGAGGCTCTGTCTAAGACCTCGGCAGTGTAGGGATTTAGTTTCTACCTGACACAAGTCTTCTCCAAAGTAGACAAAGTCTGTGGTAGCTTTTGTGCTTTGCTCCCAGAAAGTAGAATCTTGCTTTCTTTCTCTGCTAGTCAACATTGGGAGAGAGGTGGTAGGGGTAATCCTGTAGCAAGTTAACACGATTCTAGTAGCTCAGTCATGAGTGTTGGTTTGAGGACAGGGTCTATGGGCTCTGACAGGCCTGACACTGGAGTTGAGGTCTAAGTCCTATACTTCATTTTCTCTTCCCATCACTCCCACTTCTCTTTCCATGCTTCTTAGAATTGAAGGAAGGCTGATTGGCAATTCTTTTCTTCCTGCTTCTTCAATAAATCCCTCCTTATTATTTTACTAAAACCAGGAAGTATGGTCTCTTCCCTGGCTTTCTTGGCTCTTGTAAATGAATTAGCTGTTCAAAAGGATACATCTTAAAAAATAAATAAATAAATAAATAAATAAATAAATAAAAAAGGGTACATCTGTGGTAAGATTATCATTAGCGGACTTGACTCAGATTTGCCATCCTGCTTTCTCCTAAGACATTCAGATAGATGAGTAATGCTAGTACTACCCATATTTTCCTAATGTCTAATAAAGTTGAAAAGACTTACACTTATGAACTTCTTACCTGTATATCTTCTAGTATAAAATACCTATAGATGTCTTTTTGCTAACTTTCTAAGCGATTCACTTATTCTTTAATAATACTTTGCACTACTGTAATGGTTTTTCTTTTTATTCTTTGAATTTATTTTTTCTAGAATTTCTTACATGAGTATTATATTTACATAACTTACACTACTTTCTATCCCTGCTCCAACTCCTGTTATGTGCCCTCACTCTTGAATTCATGATCTCTTCTTCTATAAATATTATTGACATATATAAAAATAAACAAACTAAGTCTATTTGGTGTTGTTAATATATGCATGTGTTTAGGGACCACTTGGGGTTAGGTGACCTATCAAAAAGCTTGCCCTGAAAAAAACCTGATTCTCCCACTCTCAGTGATCATTGATTACCTATAGATAGGTGGGACCAAAAAGCTACAGAAAGTAAGTGAAGTTATAATTACTGAAATATAAAATAAGACTAAGATGACAAACAACAAAAAGGCAATAAATTGGTGGTTATCAACACATTTTAATAATAACTCTTAAATATTTATGGCCTTAATTCTCCAATCAAAAGATCAACAGTTAGATGAACAGATGGAGAAACAAAATCCATATTTTTGTTATCTATAAGGAACTCTTTTTGCCTTCAAGAATAAGTATCATCTTAGAGTGAAAGGTTAGGATTGGGCTATCCCAAACTAATAGAACTGTGAAGCAAGGATCACTACCCTAATGTGTGACCAAAATAAATCTGAAGAATTAAAGAAGCACAATTCATTCTGATCAGGAAAATAATCAACCAAAAAAGCATTACAGTCCTAAACATATATGTACCAAACCCTGTCACACCCAATTTTATTAAAAGCATACTAACGGACTTCATGATACAGATTAACCTCAAGTTAGTAACGATAGGTGATTTCAGTACACTACATTCTCCAACATATTGGTCATCTGAACAAAAAACAAACAGAGAAAAATAAGAATTGAGTGGCATCATACATCAAATGGACTGAACAGATATGTAATTACAATTTTGGAATTTTAGTTTCTTTAAAAAAACACAGAAATATTATAAGAATGTGTTTTTGTTTTAATCCCAGGTTTGGGGATATGGTGCTCCTTTGGACTGTCTGCAGCAGCTGGCTATGATTTGCCTCATGCTCTAGCAGAGGCATATTTTTGCCAGCTGCAGATAGTTTCTGAGGTGTGACATTTGGAATTCTGGGAACTTTTCAGAGGGTATATAAATGCTAGGGCCAGAGAAGCAGTTGGTGGTTTTTGGTCACTTAGGGGTGGGGGTTGATTGCAGTTTGTTAGCAGTTGTAGTCAAAGAAGAAACAAAAAGAAAGGAATTAGATTCAAGGATCTCTTTCTCCCTCTCATCTGTCCTTCTTTCACTCCTAATTGGTGCTAGGGGGTGAAATAGAGGAAATAAAGGGTAGGTAAAAGAAGAACCCACAAAGTAGCTTAGATCACCTACACAGATGTTTACAGAATAGTTCACCCAAACACCAAAGACTATACCTTCTATTCAATGTCTCATAAAACTTATTCTAAAATAGAGCACATATTGGGACACAAAACAAATTCAGAAAATTTGAGATAACCAACATAAATCCTGTCTGACCACAATGTAGTAAACTTTTAAATCAACAGCAAAAGAATCTCTAGAAATTACACAAACTCATAGAAATTAAACTACACACTATGGAATGATGAATGAGTCAAAAAACACCAAACAAACAAGAAGAAAATTTTAAAACTTTCTTGAAACAAATGAAAATAAAACTACCAGATCAAAATTCCACATGAGGGAAATGTATAGTTCCAAGGGCCTACATTAAAAAAACAAAAATCAAAAATAGCATTAAAAAAAAACCCTCAATGATGAAACTGGAGAGGTGAACAAACAAGAGCAAACCACACAAGAATCTGGTAGACAGGAAGAAATAATAAAAACCAGAGGAAAAATTGAATGAAATAGGAAAAAAATGCATCTAAGAGCTGGGTGTTTAAAAATATACAAGATCGATAGAGCCTTAGACTAATCAAACAAAAGCAAGAGGAGGAGTCACAAATTATTCAAATCAGAGATTAACAGGGTAACATATTAATTAGGTTTCGTTGTAAACCCTATTTTATGCTATTTTATGTAAAGTTCCATTTAGTATCTAGCAGCTCTTTAAATTGCATTTTCCCTGTTAGACTTCTTGATAATGAATTTCACGTCCTAGATGAACCCTGGATGACATGCAATCTGAGGTGGTAGTGAAAGTTTAGGAATGACTGTTAAAGTGGCAGAGGCATTTGCAAGAGATAATTTTTGAAAAGTGATGTCAACCAACAAGCAGAGAAATAAGAAGTTGGAAGGATAATCTATATGAAGTTAACATCACAGCAGAGAACAAGACTATGTTTTAGGGGTTTACTGGACCAGAACTTTACCACATTAAGCCTACAACCATTGGGCACTTCTAGAAGTGATAAAAGGGACCCATTGAAATATTCAGTTTCAATTAATCCAAAAGTCCCAGTTTGGAGGTCTGGCACTCAAGTCTTAATCTCTACTTTATCACGTGCATTTTAAGCCTTATGACCTGAGCTACAATTCCTTTCTTAAGAAGCCAGGGTTAGTACTCTGTTAAATCAAAAGTTAACTTTTCTGTTTTCCTCACTGAATGAGTATGGCAGGACTACATGCACAGCATATATAGTAATATATTCACAGTAAAATTGAAACCTTTCAACTTCCTAAAATGCCTAGATACATAAATTCTATAGCAATGTTGTTCCCCATCTCCCCACTCCCATCCCACCCCCCTCTGGCTCCTAGCTCTGCTCTAATGTAAGTATTCCTTTGGTTTTTTGCCCAACACTTTAATAATTCTTCCCAAAGCATATTAAATAACAACAACAAAGTGGACTGGGGTATGGCTCAATGGAATGGTGCTTTCCTGGCATGTACAAAACCCTGAGTCTGAGCTCCATCACTGTAAAATCTGAAATTAAAATTTATTTAAAAAAAAAAAGCTGGATGTGGTGGTATACACCCGTAATCTCAGAATTTAGAAGTAGGGACAGAGGGTCAGAAGTTTACATCAACTCATCCTTAACTACATAGAGAGTCTAAGGCCATCCTGTTACACAAGATCTGGCTTCCCAAAACAAAAGCCAAATATGAAGTTGGTGAAATGTCTCCCAAACATGACAATCTGATTTTGATCTTTGGGACCCAATGATGGAAGGGAAGAACCCATTCCATCATCTGACCTCTGTTACTACACACCATGGCACACATATACACATGCTTAAGCAAACAAACAGTAATATAGTAAAATTTAAAAACAAATACAAAGAAACAAATCAACAACAACAACAAAAACCAATAACTCATCTAGCCTCTGACACCTTGGCTTTCCACCACACACGTATGGAGCTCTATGACTCGTTTATTGCTCATTAATATGCCTTTGAATAGGTTGATGCTTTTGTTTGGAATGATCTCATCTCTGGTTAGCAAAATATTTTCCTTTAAGGCTACCCCACACATAACTTTGAGCATATAGATGATTTCTTTAGAAGCATCCTCCTCCTTCACTGAGGCTCCATTGCACTTGATTTATGCCTCTCTGAAAGGCTTGTTATCATGAATGGCCTTATTCTGTGCTCACCTGTAACTATGCCACATCTCCTTCACCCCAGGAAGGTAAAGATGATTAATCTCATTCAACTGCATCTCCTGAACGCTCAGAAGGCAGCCTAGAATATAGCAGATATCTAGGGAATGTTAATGAGTAAGTCTTAGGTTAGGGTTAGTGGTTGACACTGGAACACCACTTGAATTGCATGTGGTTTTTGAGTTTTTAGTAAAGAAGACAGAGGTAAAGGAATATATTTTATAAGGGAAATATGGTTCATATATGTAGCATGTGCAAATATGCTATACAAACATAAAAGAAACTCTTCAAGGCTTATTCTATTTACATCTTGAGCCAGATGGTCCTATGCCCTGATACAGGACAAATCCCCTCTTCCCCTCTACCCTAGTCCTACCTTAAGTATATATCTGTCTCCAGGCCAGAAGCGTGAAATTCAACAGCCTTCTCAAAGGACATCATGGTATTCTCTGGCGCCAACTATGAAAGAAAGGGACATTAAGTGCTATGCTTTAGAATCATTCCTCCCAACACTTCTTTTATGGTAGGCATAGAGCCTGGGAATGAAATGCTTTGAAAAGCAGAGCTTAGCTCCCTGCATTCTCTTTTCAAAGAGGCTGACTGTAATCCCCTCTACCCTGCCAAACACTGGGCACAGTAAAGAGAAGCTGACCAGGAGTTAGATGACCTCAGTTCAAATACAATATATACATCTCTTTATTCTTGTTTGGCCAAGATTCCTTTTCCTCTCCAGGGTTTCTGATGTTTCTGAGGTCCCCTTCTCTCATCCACAGGTCCCATGCATTCATCTAAGTTCAATATTCTCAGACCTACCATGGGTGCTCCTCTATGTCCAAAGAGGGTAGGCTTAGGCCCCAAATTCTCCTTCTTTAGAACACAGGGAGAATAAATCCCCAGTGGCATCAAATAAAGGCATAAAAGAATGATCAGGAAGGACAGTCCAGCAGCTAGTTGTAGAGCTGAAAAAGTTGGAAGGAGAGACAAGTGGGTAAAATGGAAGAGGGGTGGAGAGAGCCATTTCAAACAGCTAACTTCCCAAGGCAGCAGCCAGGCCATGATTTTCTTTTTTATTTCTATCACATCCTCTTTCAAGAGTTTAGATATGCATACACAGGATTGTTCAGATATAAGACTTTTTTCAGGGCTGAGTATTGAATCCAAGCCACGTATTTGCCAGGCAAGTGCTCTACCACTGACCTACATTTCAGACAAAGACATTATTATTAAGGCAATATTACTGGAACCTGAAAGTAAAAATGGAAAAAAAAAAAAAAAACGGTACAGAAGGTAGTTGAGAGGAAGGGAAGGGGAAGCTGGATGAGGGAGGGGAGGGAAGAGAAGGAAGGAAATACTAGAAACAGTGTCTCAGAAGAGGAGCTTGGCTGGCTCTGAAAGGGCCCTGATGGCTGTGAAGATCAACTCAAGAGACCCTCTAACTTAGGACAGGGCTGTCTAGTGGGAAAGGTACCAGCCGGCAGGAATGTAGGTATAAACTCTATCACCTCTTATGGTAACTGAGGACACATGATGTAACTTCTCTGCATCTTCATCTTTTTTTCCGTAAATTAGGTCTGTCTGGCAGCTAACCCTGCTCACAGAGGTGGTACAACAGTGTTGACTTATCATAGTTGATAAATAATAGTTTTATCTCTTTTCTTCCTTCTTTCTCCTCTTCCCACACCTCCACCCATATCCAGCTCCCACACCACAAGCTATCTTTAATCCCTATTATTAACTGCTTCCCAATACCTTCTGTTTTAGGCCTCTGAGGATTCCCACCCACTTGTACGTTGTTTAAATTACTATCTATGCTTCAGTGACTTTCAGATTGAGATCTCCATCTCTAACCTTTTAACCTTTGGAATACATTACACCTCTGCAGTACTTCTTCCTCATAATCTGTCATTCTGTATCTTCTAATTTTAACTAAAATAGAGAAAATAGTTTATTGTTGTTCACTTTAAGTTCCTGCCCCAGAAATATTTTCTAAAATGTAATACAATTACCACACACACACACACACACACACACACACACACACACACACCAGCACCAATATTAAGCCAACCCTTCACTTGCCTGCACCCTCCCACAAGCCAGGAAGCAAGTATCCTTTACTTAACCAATAGTAAAAAGAGAGATAGAGAAGGAAGACCCTACTGCTTTCCCTTTGCAAAGCAGTTCAACATACAGAGCTCACTGTCTTGTTTCCACTATTATTGCAAAAGAATAGAGAAGAATCTAGCTGCAGAGGTGGCCATTCTTGACTCTTTAAGTTGCTAGGTAGGACAGGGCCTCACAGAGGACTTCTCTGAGTTGCCTGATATAACCAGAGCTCTCAGGACATAGTATTAATTGAAATCAGTGACATTTGTGTATGAACAGGCTAAGTCTTATAAGTAGCATTCAGGTCAAAGCAGAATTAAGATGCCCTCTGCTGTTCCCACTGCCCCAGATAAATGGTGTGTATTAATATAAAGGGGAAAAAAGATATTTTTCCAGAAGAATCCTTCTCAGAAGAAGGCTGACTTAGTCATGGAAATACTATGATAGGCTACAGAGGTTGGTAAGTGAGACCATAAAAAAATGCCTATATAACATGCTAAAGAAATTTCAAAGACGTACATAAGCAGCTAGCTACCATTTCTGTTTCTTTGAGTGGTGTGTGCAAATTGGGGAGGTCAGGCAAGGTTTCACCTCACATGATGTACCTTCTGATTCCAAGCGGGCCACACAGATGGCTAGAGGCCAGGAAATTATAATCATCACAGTTATGAGGCTCAGGTGCACGAAGGGAGCAAAGATCTGGGGAAAAGCCAAAAGTCAGATGAGCCACATCTGGACACACGGCAAGAACTACAGGGTGTTGCTTACCTTCACCGACAGCCCAGCTATCAGCCACTTGTCCTTCCAGAAATAGCTTAAAACACCAAGTAAGAAGGAACACAGGAAAATGATGAGCAAAATGAAGACCTGGGGAAAGAAAAAGGTTTTTTGTTTTTTGTTTTTGTTTTTGTTTTTTTAACTTCTAGACAACAACTGTCCTTGTGAATTGCATATGATTAATTATACCACCTTAGACCTTGTCTTTTCAATCTAATTACCTTGTGAGTCCTCAGTGTTAGGTGGCTCCAATAACTCACTTTCATTGTTCTTAAGTCTTTGCTGTGTAGCATGACTGGAAGAAATTACATAATTGTGTGGCTAGATGCTACTACCAATCTAGTATCTCCATCCTTAAGTCAGGCTATTTTCAATGATTTTCATCTTTAACCATCCACTCAATCTCAATAACAGCTATTACAAACCTTTTCCTCCTCTTTGACTTAAAAAATAAAGAAGTTCAAGTTAAGCTCTCAAATACATAAACTTGAAGTTACCAGCCGATTTGCAAACTAAATGCATTTAACAGTTGAACTGGTGAATTTACCTCTTCTTCAATACCAAGCTTTGTTTACAGATGATTTAAAGGATATAATCAAAGGGTACAAAAACATATTTTCTCTTGGGGAAATCTGGTCATGTAAAACACAGCTATTTATGAAAGCTCTTTCTTTATTCACCCACATTAGTCAGGCATTCTAATTTTGAGTTTAGAATATGAGGTATATTTTCAGCCAAATATATAAAAATGCTGCTTACAGAAGGAGTCATTTTGTGTACATAGCATCCTTATCTATCACTCTATTAATTATACAGCTCCAGCAAGTCCTTTTCCATCATTAAAACAAACAAACAAACAAACAAACAAACTTGTAATTCCAGGCTTGTTTAAAGTAAATGCAACCAAGATATATTAGGTCTATCCTGTTAGAAAATTTCAGAGGCATCCCATTATTGCTAGCTAACTGATACCTTAGGGGTTTTATAAGGAAGTCAAGTTATTTGCATGTTTACAAGGACTTTTGATTCATCATAGCAATCTGAAAGCACTCTCTGGGCTTTCCTGGGTAATCTAGAGAATCTAGACCAGTACTATCCCTTCTGGGTTATTCTGAAAAGGGGTAAAAGTAAACTTCCAAGTCCTAGAGAATCCCTCTTGCCAATAAAAGCAGACTCAATAGGTCTTGTTCTTGCTAGTTGAAGGCCTAACCAAAGTAATGACCTTCCAAAGGGAAGGTCACATCCTCTCAAAATCCCCTCCCTCATTTCTCAGTGCCACAGATTCATAACTGCAGTTAGATCCAGAAACACTTCAGGATAAGAAAGTTTGGAAAAGATTTTATCAACTTGATGGACAAAAATCCCATTGAAGATGTATAGGAACTAATTCTAAGGATGATGCCCAGACAAGAAGAAAGCATAATTTTATAAACCAATCTAATTTACTAAAAGGAACATATATCAGAGATTTTCATTTGGGATATCAGAATGTAAGATTTAAGCAGCATGTTGTTCTCTAAAACTGATTCAATAATCATTACATGTATCCAAAAAAGATAGGGTATAATAAAAAAAAAAGTTCACTAAAACATATGACTTAATTGGATACTAGTATTCCCACTTTAGAAACTAACAAAACAATTTCTTGCTGGTTGTATATGAAGAGGGAAAGATTCTGTGGCTAGAATTTAGCCTAGAGGATATGCCTCATCTGCTCTTGGCTGAAGATAATAGCTATGCTTAATGAAGCATATTGTGGGATGCCAACGATGTCTTGGTTGAAGATTTGTTGAAAGCGGGCTGAGGGATAACAAGTTTCTTGCGTCCAAAGTCTAAAATGGATAGTATTAGCACTGAGGCCTTCTCTTTCTTCTCAATACATGTATTCTTCCCACGCAACAGCTCATGGTTTCAATTTCCGCATATTTTAATAAACTTTAATAAGTTACACTTCCAATTTGAATTTCTCATTTGAGAATGAGGAGATTTAGGGATGCCACTCAGAAGACTTGCCATGTTCCCAGATTTGGAGAAACATTAGCATGCGGTCACAACCATGCATGAGGAGGTCTATTAAAAAAAAAAAGAAGAAGAAGAAGAAGAAGGAAGAATATGCTACTGGAGCTGATCTATCAGTGGTAGCACTAAGTCAGAAACTCCATGTTGCAAGTATGCTATTGGTCCACAGAGAATGGAATGAGGATGCCTCGACTCTGGGAACCAGGTGCGAACTGATTGAGAGAAGCCATGGTGGTATCGTTTTAAAGGGATTCAACTATGGAACAATCACGCAGATCTTAAAGAAGTTTCAGGGGGATCATAAGGAAGCAGGTACTAACCCAAGGAAAATGTCATTGTGGAAAGAGCCACTGTCCTCTCCATCATGACAGGCAGAGGCTGAGTCACGCCCAAACAGAGGAGGTAGAATGTTCTAGAAGTAGAAGTTTAGAAAATTGGAGATGGGGTACTACCATGAACCACAATTTTACTGACTTACATGAGAATGCTATTGTGATGGAAAGAAATGACAAAAGTAAGAAATGTGCCTAAGATTTCACTGGGACAGGAAGAACAAAGTGGGGAGTATGACATGAACCAGTGAGAGAGAGAAAAAAAAATGGTGTAGGCTCAGCAAGCTTGGCACTTCAGTTCATACTGTTAGAAGTTTACATATTTCAGTTAAACGTGCACAAGCAGATCCGTCCAGGGAGCGATGAAAGAAGCCAGGTGCACACGTAGCATGGAGCGCTGGGGAGGTCCTGCCATCCTGTCTGTGGTCTCCTGTGAAGATGACGCTGTCTTACCTTATGACATGTATGCAGGTTTAGTTCAATCCTTTCCCAGAGCAACAGAAACCCAAGCAACTGCAAAGCAAAGGAGGTGAGGTGATTATTTCCAGATTACTAAAGTCCTGCCCAGAGTAGCCCAGTAGTTCAGGAGCCTCTTGATGGACACCACCTTTGCTTCTTTGGGCTACCCTTTATTCTCTCTTGGCACGTTACTTCTCGTCCCTTTTAGGCTCTTCTTCCCCAAGCCACTGACCCTTGAAGCCAGTTCAAATCACTGTCTGTAGCTTCAATTAGCACCCTAGGAAGAATTCATTATTCTTTCCTCTGGGATCTCACAGCCATTACCACTGATGCTTCTTGAATTTCTGCACACTATTTTTTCTGTGATGAACTTCATGCCTGGGAGTGCTCAGATTCTCTAACAAGAGAAGAGAGTTTACGAGCCAACTCTCCCAAGGGTCATTTAAAAGCTCTTTCCAGGACTGGTGCTGCTGATTTTGATTGTCATTACAACTGGAATATGCTCAATACATTTTAAATCTAAGCCTAAATCTAGCCAGTCTTCAAGTCAGTATGCACACAGAAACTGCAAACCTGAGTCCTCATATGTTAGCGTACTCGTGTACAAAGCACTTACCTTTTACTACAATAATTTGGTATATATGATTTTATTTATTTTTACACAGCTCTATAAAAATACCATTTTATTAAATATCATTCTCTATTTAAAAAGCAGCCAAAGCTTAGAGAGTTTAGTCAAGTTATAGTAATCTTAACCAAAATTACTACTCAGTAATCTTTGTTCTTCACTGCTGGGAATAAAATTCAGGGCTTCCTACAGTGCATAGCATTCTCACCACTGAACTTCACACTGAGCTCTCAAAGTAAGCGCCCTAATGATGGGGGGGGGGGGCAGCGTGAAGCCAGGCCTCTCACTATTGTCCAAGAGAGGTAGACTATGTAGTCTGTTGAAACTGAGACTCTGCTGGGCACTAATATTCTCAGGCTGGAAGCTAACAATCCTTTTTCCCATTAATTGTGTGTAAATGTGGTACAATTCAGTGGCCCAGAATTTAGCTTAGAGTATATACTACATCTGCATCTTCCTCACTGAAAAAGAAAGATTCTACATTCACATCGCAACTTCTAGAGTGATTTTCCAAAAATGAAAACCATGTTTGCCAAGTACCTCACTCTTATTTTCAATGCCTTTCAAAATCTGTCACACGTTGTGTCTCCCCATTATTCTACACTATTCTTTCCTTAACAAAATATCAAATATATTTTTCTCTTATTACTCTCTCAAAATATGTTTTCTCAGACTACAATGTTCCTTCCCATTTCAATCCCCCTATGTCCAAAACCATCATCTGTTCAAAATCCCAGTCCAATGCTGCTATGTTTTGTGTGTGTGTGTGTGTGTGTGTGTGTGTGTGTGTGTGTGTGTGTGTACTTGGTGTGGATGTTTGCACATGTGGTCATGTATATGCATACATTTACACAAGTATATGGACCACTGTTATCTTTGTATAAAAGGTCTTTCACTGAACCTGAAGCTTACTGCTACCTAGTCAGTGAGCTTCAAGAACTTCCCTGCCTCTGCCCCGTCCCCGCTGCAGCCCTGGTCTGACTCTGGAGATACTTTCTTGACTATGGTACCTCCCAGCCCTCCAGTGCTACCTCTTTTATCAAGTTTTATTTGATGTTCTTTGCTAGAAACTCTGCCTTCCCTCTTAGAAGCCTTGACAAGCTTCATGTGGGTAGGTATCTCTAATGATAATTACAAAGTTCCATCAGAAATAATTACTTTTTTTCCTGTGGCTTAGTTGTCTAAGAGATTCTAAACAATGAATGAAGAAACAGCCGATCTGTGAAAATTAATTTTCCTTGTCAATTTGATTGGATTTAGAACCACCCTGGAAATACTTCTGCATGTTTGTATAAGATTTTTAACAGAAAGGTCTGACTTAGGAGGG
>JADRCD010231016.1:0-25385 GCA_019843815.1 Montemys delectorum
TCCACTTCCTCTCTCATCCTTCTCCCTTCTCTACTCTCCAATTTTGTCTTTAAAAACTCATCAAGTACATTTTGTGCTATCCATATGGTATGGATCCATAGCCTTCCACTAGAGCTCAGTGAACCTACCATTTATTAACTCTCAGTCATAAAGTTAACACTGCCCAGTGTGGTGGTTTGAGTGTGAAGAGCCCCGGTAGACTCATATATTTTAGTACTTGGTCCCCAGTTGGAGTTGTTATACTTGAGAAGGATCTGGAGGTGTGGCCTTGATGGAGGAGATGTAGAGGACTGGACTGAGCCTTCAGCCAACTCCTGCCATTCCCAGTATACTCTCTGCTTCCTGTTTGTGGCTCTGGATATGAGCTCTCAGCTGCTATCCTAGCACCATGACTGCCTGCTGTGATGGTCACAGGCTTCTATTCCTATGGAACCATGAGTCCCAAATAAACCCTTCCTCTTATAAGTTGTCCTGGTCATGGTGTTTTATCACAGAATTAGAAGGATAACTAATGTAGCAGGTATTGTCCAGAAAGTTCTTTTCTATGCCAGTGACTTCCTGTGCCGAGCATATTCACTACTTTCTCAACCAACTAGCAGATTCAGGGTTTCATGCCTCATGTTGAGGTTCTTGATCCATTCAGGGTTGACTTCTATGTAGAGTGTTAGATATGGGTCTATTTACATTCTTCTACATATAGCTACCCAATTTAGCCAGTATTGTTTCTTAAAAATGCTGTCTTTTCTCCAGGATATATTAGAGTCTTTTTGGTCAAGAATCAAGTGTCCATAGGTATGTTGAGTTATATTCTAGTCTTCCATCCTAATCCATTGATCAATATTCTTTAATTCTAATAACATGCTGTTTTTATTGCTATAACTCTGTAGTACATCCTGATATCTGGGATGGTGATTTCTACAGCATTTCTTCTACTATTCAGGGTTGTTTTTTAGCTAACTTGGGCTTTTGTGTTTCCATATGAAGTTAAATTTTTTCCAATTTCTGTGAATTGTGTTGGAATTTTCATTGGGATCGCACTGAATCTGTAGATAACTTACAGTAAGGTGGCCATTTTCACAGTAGCAATCTTCCTGATCCATGAACATGGGAAGCCTTTACAACTTTTGATGTCCTCTTTAATTTCTTTCTTTGATGACTTGAAGTCTTTATTGTATAAGTCTTTTATTATACAAGTCTTTCACTTACTTGGTTAGAGTTATTGAAATATAATTTTGAAGGTTGCTAAGGACCAGCCTGAGCTTGGACAGGGGGCTCTAAGAAAGGGATGTTTCAGAATAGCAAAAGAAATGATTCAAAGTCAATAACGGGGTGCAAGCTGACGGCTCTATAGCTGTCAAGACATCCCTCTGCTCATGCCAGCTCTCTGCTTGAGATAGCTCTCTGCTTGAGATAGATCTGTAGATAGCTCGTGTGCTTTCTGATCAAAGTCAGAAAACCTGCTAGAAAAATTCTAAAAGCTCTCTGGAGAGCTCATGGGTTTTCAGATCTAAGAGTGAAAACCCATCAGAACAATTCTAAAAGAGTTATGTGGGCAGTGGTGGCACACGCCTTTAGTTCCAGCACTTGGAAGGCAGAGGCAGGTGAATTTCTGAGTTCAAGGCCAGCCTAGTCTACAGAGTGAGTTCCAGGACTGATAGCCCTGGGGCTAATTATATTAGATGTTAATTCAGTTTTCCTGTGAGGGGCTGCAAACAAGGAATGAGTCAGCGCTTAGGTGATTTCCTGTAAACCTTCCCACCTTAATTTATAAAATAAAGGCTAGAGCCAGTGACTAGGCAGAGAAAAAAGGGAAGGTGGAGGTGAAGGTTTTGGGAGAAAAGGAGAGACAGGACCAGAGACAGACGATGAGGTGGAAGGAAAGCTGAACAGAAGCACATGGCCTGGAGAAACGTCAAGTTACAAGGAGTCTCATAGAGTCGAAGATGGTAGTGTAGTGGTAGATCTGCCCAATCTAGGTGCACAGCATGTATTCATATTAATTAGGTGGTGTTTTCATTGTCAGGGCATATTTGGGTTGGAGATTTACTGCAACACAGGACAGCCAGGGCTACACAGAGATACCCTGTCTTGAAAAAACAAACAAACAAACAAAGCTATGTTAGCTCTCCATACAGTTCTGTCTAGGTAACTCTCTCTCTTGTAAACCAAAGCTCAGTCATTTTTTTCCCCTCAAGACAGGATTTGTCTGTATAGCCATGGCTGTCCTGGACCACTCCATAGACCAGGCTGATGAGCTCAGTCTTTTATTAACACATCAATTCAATCATTTACCCAGGCTTCTTTTTGATTATCCCACAAAAGAGCATTTTATGACTTTAGTCTCTTGGTTCTTAGAAAAAGGCAGCAAATACATTTGCTTAACATAACAAGTAAATTCAGAGATCTGCCTGCCTTTGTAAGCATAAACAAAAAGCTTAGGTGGGTGGGATCTTGCCCTGAGATCACCACTCCCTGAAACTCTTTATCTACTTAATGCCTTTCTCACAGGCTGGCTCACCAGTGCAACTGCTTCTGTTCTTTCAGGTCTGAAATGAAGCCACTTACAGAAATCAGATTGCATCTTTATATTTTGCATAGTTGAGAAATCCTGTAAAGGACAGCTCTTTAGCTGATTTATAGATTCTTGAACTCGTGTTTTCAGAGTTCTTTCCCACAGCCCTTAATGGCTATCCTGAAGGTCTCAGTGTTACAAAGACACATTCTCACTTCCCAGAATTGTGCTGTTCCTAATTAATCATAGACTCATTAACCAACCGTGGTAAGGAGAACATTTCCTGAAAGAGGAGCATGAAGTAAAATGTATTATTATTATATTATTACATTATTATACAAACAAGCCTTATGCCTAGCAACTGTTAACACTTGTAGAGGCCCACACCCTGCTGACTCTGCCCCAGTGGCAAGAACTGTGTCACATCGTCCCTTCCAAGGCCATGCAGGACTTGGCAGAGGGTATTAAGAATGGTATTGCTTCCCTTTTTTATTTCTCAGTATGTTTGTCCTTTGTATATAAGAAGCCTGCTGATTTTTGTGTGTTGATTTTATATCCTGCTACTTTGTTGAAAGTATCAGCTATAGAAGTTTCCTGGTGGAGTCTTCAGGGTCTCTTATGTATAAAACATAATTTCTGTGATGAGAGTTCTTTGACTTCTTCCTTCCCTATTCGTAGCTCCTTCATTTCCTTCATCTGTCTGATTCTCTAACTAATATTTAAAGCACTAGACTCAACAGCTATCAAAAGAGTAGACACCCTTGTTTGTTCTTGATTTTAGTAGAAATTTGTTGAGTTTCTGAACACTTAGAATGATATAGGATGCAGGCTTATTGTAAATTATTTTTATTATGCTGTGCTGTGTCTCTCATATCCAGTGTCTCTAGGGATGTTGAATGAGGGGATGTTGGATGTTTGTCAAAGGCCTTTTCTGTATCTAATGTGATAATTAAGTGGTTTTGGTGTTTTAGTCTTTTATGTTGCAGATTATGTTTATTAATTTACATATGTTGAACCACCCATGTATTTCTGGAATGAAGCTAACTTGATGATAGTGGCCAATATTATGATGTGTTCTTAATTCAGTTAACAAGTATTTTATTGAGAATTTTTGGGCTAATTGGGTAACAGTTTGTAAATCTTCTTCTTCTTCTTCTTTTTTAAGAACTAACTATTCATTTCATTGATTCTTTGTATTTTTTATTTGTGTTTTTTCTAGTTTATTAATTACAGCCTCAGTTTGATTATTTCCTCTCATTGACTCTTTTTGGATGTTTCCTTCTTGTTTTTCTAAAGCCTTCAAGTATGTTATTAAGCTGATAATTTGAAACCTCTCAACATTTTTAATGTAGGCACTTAGTGCTATGAACTTTCTGTGAGGATTGCTTTCATCTTGTCCATTTGAGTACAGTGGAAACATTTCACATTAAAATCACAATAAATGGTATTAATTCATAGATAACCATGGAGGAACATTGCTAAACCAATAATGTTAATCCATGAATATGGAATGTCTTTTATTTATTTGGACCTTACATTTAAATTCTTGGTTCAGGTTCAGTTTTCCAAATTATCATAATGAATCCCCTTCTTTTTTATTCTTTTAAAAAAATGTATTATTATTATTAATATAATAATATTTATTATTATTATTATTAGTAGTAGTAGTAGTAATAGTAGTGATTTGACTGCAGACAGTCTTGAGCTGCCATGTAGGTGTTGGGAACTGAACCCGGGTCCTCTAGAAGAGGGGCTCTTAACTGCTGAGCCATCTTCCTAGCCCCTTCTTTTATATTCTTATTCACTTTACTTATCCTTCCAGAAATATGTGTATTCATATGTGTGCACATGTATCGGCCTGTTTGTGTCTGTGTTTTATTTGCTATACCATTTACAATGCAATTTGTCCAAAGAAAATTAAACATTTAAGTATAAATTTAACTTCATAATCACTATAATATAAACGGTCATATAACAAAGGTTATTTTGTGACCTAAATTATTATCTCAATTAAAATTAGCTTTCACTCAATAAATGCCTTTATCAAAACTAACAAACAAAAAATTTTTTCACTTAAAAATAAGTTTAGATGGATAGATTGATCAAGACTATTCCTCATGGAACCTGAACCCAAGTGGAGATCTGAACTAACCTCAATTCCCTTTCTCATTTGTTGGCAGTATCCAGGTTATTTTATGAATCATGTTGACAATCACTGTTAAGTCTTTTCTGAATCATTTGGTATGTGGTAGAATAACTGGAAATGTATTATTTAATTGAGACTTTTGAGAGAAGGCAGATGCTATCAATAATTATGCCAGCTAGCAGTATGAAGCAAGTCAAACTATATAGTCTTTCCCTTTTTCAGACTCTACTTCTAGTAGTTTGTAATAGGGTATGCTGACAATGCAAGTCTATGTCAAGGTGTGGGTCACTGTTTTTAGGGATTGTACTGGCTAGTTTTGTGTGTCAACTTGACACAGACTGGAGTTATCACAGAGAAGTGAACTTCAGTTGGGGAAGTGCCTCCATGAGACCCAGCTGTGGGGCATTTTCTCAATTAGTGATCAAAGGGGTGGTGCCATCTCTGGGCTGGAAGTCTTGAGTTCTATAAGAGAGAGGGCTGAGCAAGCCAGGAGAAGCAAGTCAGTAAGGAACATCCCTCCATGGCCTCCGCATCAGCTCCTGCTTCCTGACCTGCTTGAGTTCCAGTCCTGATTTCCTTGTGATAAACAGCAATGTGGAAGTAAGCCAAATAAACCCTTTCCTCCCCAACTTGCTTCATGGTCATGATGTTTGTGCAGGAATAGAAACCCTGACTAAGACAACGATCACATCAATATTCTACTTTCCATCAAACATAGTAACTACACATCCAAAACCTTATACTATCCTAATTTCTAGCATCATAGAATGCTTTTAGAATTTTTGAAATTTGTATAATTTCAAAGATATGGATGATGTTAATATGTCTGACTTATTTTACTCAACTTTATTTTGGAGATGTTTTTGTTTTCTTTTTTGTTTGAGAATTTCTTATATGTATATAATGTCTCCTAATCTATTGTATGTTCTCAGTCTATCTCTGCCAATTCATTTCCTATCTCTCCATCAGTTTTCCTCTCATCTTTTTTAAAACCCATGAGTCCACTTAGTTCTACCAGTACATGCATTGATATAGAACCATCTACTAGAACATGAGTAACCTCTCAGTCCACATCACTGAAGAAAACAGACTTTCCATCCCTGGTAGCCAACAATTGCCAATAATTTCTCAGGTAGGGTGGGAGTCCCTCACATCCATGCTGGGAGTTTGGCTGGTTTAACCTTGTGTAAGTCTTGAGCATGAAGTCACATCGGCTGTTTGTTTATGTGTGTGATACATAGCTTTGTTATCTCCAGTACATATTGTTTGACTGCAGATGTTTACAATGTCCGGATCTTACAATAGTTCTGCCTGCTTTCTGTATTATCCAGGAGACAGGTATCTCATGTAGAGCTATGTACTCTAAACTCTTATTCTCTTTAAGTTGGCCAACATGGATCACCATCTTCTACTAAGAGATTTTCTGATAAGGATGCAGTAATATGCAGCTATATAGGTAAGAATTCAGGGGTCACTTATTACCAAGTCCATTTGGCAGAAAACTAGTACTAAGTTCTCCCCTAGGGCCTATGATCTGACCGGCCAGTCATGGGTCGTTAGCTCAGTTACTGGTATGATGTATGGGTTTTGTCTTAAGGAATGGACTTGAAAGCCAATCAGAAAATGTTTAGTTATTCCCTTAGCATTTGGGTCTCATTTACACCAATGGATATTCCTTATCTGTTTACAGGATTCAGAATTGGGTAAGACCACCGACTTTTCTCTCCCAATAATATGCATCAAACCTTCTAGCACTATGAAAGCTATTCAGCATGGATGAAGTTTCCAAATAGTTAACCAGCTTAATTTTTTTTATGACCTATGATTCAGAAATGTGGTATGCAGTGATTTGAATAAGTATTGTCCCCATAGGCTCCATATGCTTAGTCACCAGGGAGTGGAACTGTTTGAAAGGATTACAAGGATCTCTCTCTCTCTCTCTCTCTCTCTCTCTCTCTCTCTCTCTCACCCTCTCTCTCTCTCTCTCTCTCTCCTTCTCCCTGCAGATCAGGAGGCAGCTTTAGCTCCATGTGTGCTGCAATGTTCCCCACCACAATGATAGTAGAGCAAACCTCTGAAACTCTAAGCAAGACCACAATTAAATGCTTTATTTTATAAGAGTTGCCTTGGTCATGGTATCTCTTCTCACCAATAGAATGGTGGCTAAGAAAAAAAATGGTGGTACTAAAAAAAAATTAGTACCAAGGAGTAAGGTATTACTGTGACAGGCCTGAACATGCTGCTTTTAGAGGACTGTGGAAGACTTTGGGACTTTGGTACAAACAGTTGGACACTTTAAGCTGTGGCTTAGTGGGGTGCCCTAGTAGAAGCATTGAAGGCAGTGCTGAGGGCAATTTAAACTGTAGGGGCTTAACTTGATAAGGTTCAAAGGAGAAGAATATTAGTAATTGGCCTAGAGACAGTTCTTATGATATTTTGACAAAGAATGTAAAGGTTGTTTTGTTGTTGTTGTTGTTTTTATCTTGTTCTAAAAATCTCCCTAATGCTAAACCGAGAGCTTGGGTTAATGATGTTGGTACAAGAGAGCCTAGTAGTAACTGTGTTATGTGTGCATTAGTAATCATTCTTATGCTGGTCTATAATAAAAAAGAGCAAACTGGACAAAGAGAAATACAAAATGTATAGTTTGGGAAGAAAAGGGGCACCAGGAAGTGTAATGGAGCTAAGTCCAGTTCTCAAGGGTATAAAAAGTTAAAAAAAAAAAAAATCTGATGCCAAATATAGTTAACGGAGCAGTGACCTCAGAGCAAGACCCCAACTACCTAAGTTTGCAACTTGTGAAAAAGAATTAAAGAAAAGTTTAAGCAATGAAGGAAGCTATCAACAACAGAAAGCTGATGCAAATGTAATTTCAAGGATGCTCAGGTTCCAGCCCCACCAAGCAGCAGAACTTGGCAGCTTCAGCCATGTGGTTCTGGCTTTAGAGTCAAGGATACAATAAAGGGATTTAAGAATTCCCCTCAGGAAAGCTGCTGAAGCCAAGTGGGGTCAAGAGTGTCACTGTGTAGAGGCTCAGAAAGGCCATTTTGTGAAGCAGTGAAGGTGAAGTCTGGATTTGATTGGAGATATACCAAGATGTTGGAGATGCCAGAGTCATGGGTTATCTACCAAAGATAGCTGCAGACCAGGTGTGGAAGCAGCCCAGAAAGAGAAGTACCCTACATTCAAAAAGCTGCAAGGAGTTGGAGATCCGAAGAGTCCTTTGACGTTAGACATGGAAGTACAGGATTTGGGGTTTGCCCTGTTCATCTTGCTTTGGTCCAGTATTTTCCCACTAGTCTTACTTTCCTTCTTTAGGAGAGTAAAGTGCCATTGTATGTTGAAAGCATGTGTGATCTGATTTTCTATTTTGATTGTACAGGGAGTTACAGTTTAGAGATTGTCATGAGTCTCAGAAGAGACCTTGAACTTTGGACTTTTAACTAGTAACTGGGGCCTTTTGAAGTTGGACTGGATATATTTTGAATTGTGATATGGCTACAAGCCTATGGGGGCCAGTGAGTCGAATGTGGTGGATTGAATAAGAATTCTCCCATACCCTCCCCACCCCAGTAGGCTCATATATTTGAATGCTTAATCACCAAGGAGTGAAAATGCTTGAGAGGATTACAAGGATTAGGAGGTGTGGCCTTGTTGGAGGAAATGTGTCAGTGGGGGTAGGTTTTGGGGTTTTCAAAAGCCCGTAGAAGACCCAGACCCAGTCTTCTCTCTGTCTCTCTGTCTCTGTCTCTGTCTGTCTGTCTCTGTCTCTCTCTCTGTCTCTCTCTCTGTCTCTCTCTCTGTCTCTCTCTCTGTCTCTCTCTCTCTCTCTCTCTCTCTCTCTCTCTCTTCCTCCTTCTCTCTTTCCTTCCTATCAGATCAGGTTGTAGCTCTCAGCTACTACTCCAACACCATGCATGCTGCCATGCTCCCCACCATGATGATTATGTGTAATAGAACCACTTTAAGCTTATCCCTGACTAGCTTACAAATAAATGAGACTCAGACTATGGTTATTTCATTTGGCTATGACAATTACTGGGGGTAACCCCTCATCCACTTTTCTAACTGCTGGCCTAGCTACCTCCCCAAAAGTGTACCCCAAATATGCACTGTTTCTCTTGGCTTTGTGCTCATGGTCCATCTCCCCTAATGATAACTTCTTCCCTTCTTCTTGTTCTTTCTCCTTCTCTACCTGGTCTCTCCTCTCTCCTCTCCATCCCAAATCAGGTAACTCAAAATCCACCTACCTCTAATCCCTCCAGTAATTAGCTGTAGTCAATTTTGTTTAACCAATAGTTTTAAATCAAGGAACAAAGTTTGTACAACAGCTTGTAAACATGAAAAGTCACTTGTAGGCCTAGACCTTCCCTTTGGGTACAAAATTTAGCATAACAGTACATAGGAACAGACCAAACCTTAACAATCTCCCCGTTTTTGTCTAAATGAAAAGACTCTTTTATAAGAATAAACAATGTACCCTAGGAATAATTATGAACATTATTAGGTAAGAATTACATTCAAAAAGTCCAGTCTGTTCATATTTAGCAACTCAGGAGAAAGTGTTCTAATATATTATCCTGGTGAATTCAGAGTTATGTATCTAAATCAAATTCTATCCTAACTTGTATTACCATCCTGAAAATACCTTCCTAGACCTAGAACATCTTTTTAAATCCCAAACAACTTAAGCTTATTATAAGACTATGACTATCTAGTCTTCAACCCCAGCAGAGGCCTGAGGACATAAATATTACCTGAGTATGCAGGAAGCACAAGAATGCTGCTTCCAAAAATGATAAAAATGACAGAGACAGCTGACCACCTGGACAGTCCCCAGGACACTTTAAAAACCCTGGAGCATTTATCTTCAGTCTTCTGACCCAGAACATCTAACAGACCTTTTGTGAAGCAGGAATGATGAAGGAATTGCTTCCCCGTCTTGGCAGAGCTTGGCAGTTCACATCCTTGCATCTGTTTGTCCTTTTTGGACAGCATTGTGACTGCAGATAAGGTTAGAACATTTTCTTTTCCCAGTGGCTAGCTTGGCACAGTTGAAACAACTCCATGCAGAAGCCTCTCGATGCTCATCATTCCAGGTTGAATGGGGCACTGCCAGGAGCTGACATGTGTCAATATCCCAAAAGGCCTTAAATTTATAAAAATATACTCTGTGAGTCTCTGAGGTTTTTGAAGACCATCTATCTATTATAGCGTATCTGAACAAGCAGACATTACCTGTCTCCAGCTATCTATCATCTGTATAACCCAGGGTGTATCTTTTTGTGATAATCAAGACTAGTACTATAAGCCAGTAAAGGATAAGCTTAAAGAAGTTCTACTACATTTTGGCACACCTTACATGAGGCATAAAACAAAACAAACTATCTGAGAGACGTTACTGGGTAGAGAGGCATAATCTCAAGACTTCCCAAAAACATGGCTTTCAAGTCACTGGTACTTGGGACTAGCTGGACTACAGCAGCTGGGAAGGCTTTGCACTTGTTTGGCCGCTGAGAGAAACAGAGACTGTGGTTCTCCCAAGAGCTGCATGCTGCTCTGGAAAGCCAGCACTCTGCTTGGTGGAGAACATAGCTTTTCCTGAGGCCTATGGAGAAGAACAGCAGCCTAGACTGGGTCCACTGAGTCCCAAGCCCTCTATCTGGTGACAGGTGCTGGCACAACCAAGCATGGCAGGGCACCTGGGCCAGAGACTACTGGGGGATATACAGAGATGAAGGTCTGAAGTCACAAAGAAGTAGGACAAGTTGGAGAGGCCTGGCCAGGGCTGACAAAAGGATCCCTGAGCTAACTCAACAGCTGGGGCAGGGCTAATCCAGCACAAGGTACAAACTCAAAAGTCCCAAGAGTCTAAATTGATAAGGTGTTGAATTTAAAGAAGAATGAAAAAGACGGGGAGCTAAATATTGAAAAAAAATCATAGCAAGAAATATTTAATTTAAATACAAGAAAATAAAGTCATTAGGGAGAAAATTTGAAATTAAAAAGAAAAATGATTTATTTGGGGTGAAGGGAAGCACAATGACACATTATATCTGGATTCCATATGATCTTGCTTAAATTATCAGCATACAAATGGTTTTTTTTTTTCAATGATTACAGTTTTGTATGTCCTCTTTGGGAGAAATCAGAATAAGACAGGCTTGGAGAAAGAAAAGACTGAGAGATTAGATACTAGATTAGAGACCATAAAACAGAAGTTCAAAGAATCTTTGAATCAAAACCAGAAACCCTCAAAGGAATCCAATCTGAAACCTAAAAAAAAAAACAAAAAACAAAAAACAAAAAACAAAAAACAAAAAAACAAAAAAAACCCACCCCCCCCCAAAAAAAAACACAAAAAAAAGTAATTCCAAACAAGAAAAATTCACAGGGCTTGAGAAATTAGAATGGCCGCCCATAAAAATACAATGTATTGAATTAAAAATCCAGATTCTGCTTACTGATGCTAACTTAAAGCAACACCACACAATGGATTGTGTGTTTTGTTTTATAAAGTTTGGAGAATTGAGATATGTACATGTGTTGATTCATCCTACAACCGATACATGGTCAGAGTTCCACTGGACTTCTGCCTTGAGTCCTCAGGGGATGATTCTGAGGTTGCACACCTATTAGAGATGATGGCTATCTTGAAGATGCTTTAAGAATAAAACTGATTATGTTCAAACATATTTGTCCATTAAAATACAGCAATTTTACAGACATCATGACATAAAGCCTATACCAGGTATAGTATACTGTCCAACAGGTTAAGGCATCAATATATACACTGGGACTTTGAAGGAAAGGCTCATAGGACAGAAGGGGAATATATTATCTCTCAAAGACAGTTTAAAATGTGCTTTGCTGACTTTAAAATTTTAAAAATCAATGAAACAAATAGCACAAGGGCTAAGGTACACTGGATTTTAGAAAGGACTGCTGAAATCAATCAACCTATAGAAGTCTTAATTTCAAAAGGGAAGAAAGGAGATATGGTATGCTGGAGAGGAAGATATCTTCTATCCAAATTATTGAAAATAAGATTTGACCAGGGAAGATCCCTTAATGATCTTGGCTACAGATAAAAAGAGGAAAATTATAAAGATCAACAAGACAGGTAATACATGTGCTAATCTTGCTACTTGAGAACAGCTCTGAGACTGGCTGAGACATAAAAAAACCTGCATACTGATTCGTGTGAGGTAGAATCTCAGGGTCATTTTGATTTGCATTTCCCCTATGACTAAGGATGTTGAAGATTTCTTTTAGTGCTTCTCAGCCATTCAAGATTCCTTGGTTGAGAATTCTCTGTTTAGTGTTAACTCCACTTTTTAATATGGTTATTTAGTTCTCTGGAGTCTAACTTCATGAGTTCTTTGTATATTTTGGATTATTAGCCCTCTAATGAATGTAGGGTTGGTAAAGATCTTTACCTAATATGTGGGCTGCCACTTTGTTCTATTGATAGTGTCCTTTGCTTTACAGAAGCTTTGCAATTTTATGAGGTCCCATTTGTCGATTGTTGATCTTAGAGCATAAGCCATTGGTGTTCTGTTCAGGAAAATTTTCCCTGTGCCCAAGTATTTGAGGCTCTTCTTCACTTTCTCTTCTATTAAATTCAGTATATCTGGTTTTATGTGGAGGTCCTTGATCCACTTGGACTTGAGCTTTGTAAAAGGAGATAAGAATGGATCAATTTGCATTTTTCTACATGCTAACCGCCAGTTGAACCAGCACCATTTGTTGAAAATGCTGTCTTTTTTCCACTGGATGGTTTTAGCTCCTTTGCCAAAGATCAAGTGACCATAGCTGTGTCCTCACACCAATGAGAATGGCTAAGATAAAAAATGCAGGTGACAGAAGATGTTGGTGAGAATGTGGAGAAAGAGGAACACTCTTCTATTGCTGGTGCGACTGCAAGCTGGTAAAATCACTTTGGAAATAAATTTAGTGGTTCCTGAGAAAATTGGAAATAGTTCTACCTAGAGACCTAGCTATATATACTGAGCATATACCCCAAAAAATGTTCCAATATATAAAGAGGACACATGGTCCACTATGTTCATAGCAGCCTTATTTATAATAGCCAGAAGCTTGGAAAGATTTCAGATCTCCCTCAACAGAAGAATGGATACAGAAAATGTGGTACATCTACACAGTGATTAAAAACAATGACTTCATGAAATTCACAGGCAAATGGATGGAACCAGAAAATATCATCCTGGGTGAGGTAGTCCAGACACAAAAGAACACACATGGTATGTACTCACTGATAAATGGATACTAGTCCAAAAGCTCACAATGCCCATGATTCAACCCACAGACCATATGGAGCTTAGGAGGAAGGAAGGCCAGGGTGTGGATGCTTCAGTCCTAAATTGGGGGGGGGGGGAACAGGATCATCATGTGAGGGAGAAGGAGAAGGGGACCTGGGAGGGAGAGAGGAGAGGAAGGAAGGAAATAAGGGGGTGGTATCAGGTACTGGAGAGGATGGAAGAGAAGTCCAGAGGGTCAGGAAATTGAATAAAAATATGTAGTGGGGGGAGGGAGGATGAGGAACTGGGGATTGCCACTAGAGGGTCCCAGGGAATGAAAGGCTCCCAGGACCCAAGGGGGATAACTTTAGCTGAAATGTGCAGAGGGGAGAGATAGAACCTGTAGAGACCACCTCCAGCAGATAGACACAGCCCCTGGTCAAGGGATGGGGGCACCCATCCATCTCAAAGTTTTTAACCAAGAAATGTTCCTGTCAAAGGAAGAACAGGGACAAAAAATGGAGCAGAGGCTGAAGGAAGGGCCATTGGGGAATGCTCTACCTGGGCTTCCATCCTGTCTACAGACACCAAACCCGACACTGTTGCTGTGGTCAAGAGGTGCTTGCTGACCTGGTGTGGCTGTTCCTTGGGAGGTTCTGCCAGCAAGTGACCAATGCAGATGTGGATGCTTGGAGCCAACCATCAGACTGAGCTCAGGTACCCCAGTCGGGGAGCTGCTGGAAGGGCTGGAGGAGCAGAGGGGGATTGCAACCCCAATAGGAAGAACAACATCAGCTGGCCAGACCACCCAGTGCTCTCAGAGACTAGACTACCAACCAAGGAGTGCACAGGGAGGGATCTATGGCTACAGATACATATGTAGCAGAGGATGGTCTTGCCTGACAGAAATGAGAGGGGATGCCCTTGGTCCTGTGGAGATTTGATGCCCCAGCAAAGGGGGATACTAGAGCAATGGGTGGGTGGTGGATCACCTTCATAGAGGCAAAGGGGAGGGGTGAGAAGGCAGATGTGGAACAGGGGGGTTGTAGAGGGGTAACTGGGAAGTGGGATATCATTTGAGATGTAAATGAATGGAATGATTAATAATAATAATAATAGTAATAAAGTCTGCATAGCCAATGGACCTTGTTGACTACAAAATCCTCAAGACTTTTATACCATTCTTTTAAATGGTATAGATAAAAATGATAGTACAATGATATAATCCAAACTAACTTTTATAGAGACAGTTGTCTTTCAGCTGCTCAAACAAAGAGCAGGAAAACTTCTTGAGTTCTTTATATATTTTGGATATTAGCCCTCTATTGGGCGTAGGGTTAGTGAAGTTTTTTTCCCCAATCTGTAGGTTGCTGGTTTGTCCTATTGACTGTGTCCTTTGCCTTACAGAAGCTTTCCAGTTCTGTGAGGTCCCATTTATCAATTCTTGATCTTAGAGCCCAAGCCATTGGAGTTCTGTTCAGGAAATATCCCCCTGTGCCAATGAGTTCAAGGCTCTTCCCCATGTTCTCTTCTATTAGATCCAGTGCATCTGGTTTTATATTGAAGTCCTTGATCCACTTGGACTTGAGCCTTGTGCAAGGTGACAAGTATGGGTCTATTTTCATTTTTCTACATACAGACTGCCAGTTAGACCAGCACCATTATTAAAGATGCTTTCTTTTTTCCATTGTATATTCTTTACTTCTTTGTCAAAGATCAAGTGTCCGTAAGGGTGTAGTTTTATTTCTGGGTCTTTAGTTCTATTCCATTGATCAACCTGTCTATCATCAGTGAAAGAAGATGCACCTAACCCTCCAGAGACTTGAGGCCCGAGGGAGTAAGGGAGGCCTGGTGGGGTAGGGGGGACATCTTCTTGGAGATGGGTGGGGAAGAGGAGAATGGGATGGGGAGCAGTCAGGGGCCAGACTGGGGCAGACCAGGAGAGAGAATGAAGTCTGGACTGTAAAAAGGGATTAAAGAATAAAAAAAAAATTAATAAAAAAGAGCAGGAAAACATCCTTAATTGATCTGTGTGGATGCACACAGATGCATCCATTTGTGTGGATGCACATTCCACACAAATGTCTTTAAAGAATGTATTGCGTGTAAGATTTGTATATTGCAGAATGGAAGTTCAGGAAGGCAGCCCTGATAAGATTCACCCATGAGGTGCTGAGATGACCTGCTGTTCTAGCTTCCTGCCTGATCAGACCTCAGCTGCATAGAAGCTATTTCCTCTAAAGACATGCTTCTGGGACATTTTTAGAATATCTAGCTCACTTGGTCCAGCCTTTCAGGATGTTCAGGTCAGATCTTCAATTAATCCCCTGAACTTTCTCAGCACATAGAGATTGGACTACAAATAATGCCAGCTAGCTTTCTTTTAACTTAACTATTTCCCCAATTTCCTTTTGGGGCCCAAACAGAAATTCTTTACCTCAATTCAGCAGGAAGCAACTATAAGGACATCATTGATCCATTCCCTTAAGTTGGGATAGATGATTTGGTTATTCTATAAATAATAGAGATGTTGTCATTTTAGGTGATGATTTACAAATAATTATGGCCTTGGACAAGTAAAAATGAAATAACGAGCTTAGACTCAGTGATTTCTATTTTTTCTCTCCTCTTCTCAATCCTTTTATCCTTTTAAAGATTTTATAAATCTTTCTTAGATAGGGTAGGGGGTTGAGAAGGAAAAGGGGGGATATAGAAATACTATAAGAACTTAGACATATAGGGGTAGATTATTGAATCTACTATTTATTTATTTATTTATTTATTTATTTATTTAGACAGACAGTTTTATGTAGCCAAGGCTGCATGGCAAGTTTATGCAATGATGGGAATTGAACCCAAGATATTGTCAACAGGAGGCAAATGCTCTACCCACAAAGCTATTCTAAGGCCATTTATTGAATCTACTCTTAAACAAAAGCATTTTGTAGTCATAATCTTACATTGGTAAGGATCTTTATATTTTGATGCAAAATTGAGGTTATATTTTTGTTACACTGGTACAGAATTTTATATATTGATACAGGTTTAAGGTTTTCATTGGTATAAATCTTTGTATATTGATAAAGATTAAAATTATTTTTGTTACAACAATAATGGACTGAACCTCTACAATTATAAGCAGTCCCTCAATTAAATGCTTTCTTTTCTTAGAGTTGCTGTGGTCACGGTGTCTCTTCACTCTTCAAGAGAACAGTGACTAAGGCAGAGTGTCTTCATCAATAAAGTCTTTCCTCACCATGTGGTGAGTAACCAAGGGCAAAGACAATAGTCTTTAATATTTGGGTGGTCCGTAGGCCCCGCCGACCACCACCACCACCACCACAACAAAGGTAGCTCATACCAGGCACTGAGCTTTTCATTTGAAAACCTATAGTGTCAAGAAGATGCCATAGATGTCCCTCTATGATAGATGGACTCCATTTAAACTCTACTTATATATTTATACTAGGAAGATTTTGCAGTAGTGGCTCTTACATAGCTTTTAAAAAGATCTTTAATATCAGTTATCCCTCTTCATGATCCCTCTTCTATACTTTCCTCCCATTCCCCACCCCTCTTAATCTTTCCTATTCTCTTATTCCTCTGTCCTGTTTATACCTCTGCCTCCCCCACATGTTCCTTCATAGGGCTTTTAGATGCATGTAAGTACTCTATTTTAAACACATATGTGCTGGGTAGGTTAGGAGATTTTTTTGTTTGTTTGTTTGTTTGTTTGTTTTGTCAACTTGAGATAATCTAGGATCATATGGAAAAAGGGAACCTTAGTTGAGAAAATGCCTCCAGGATAAGGCTGATCTGTTGACAAATCTGTAAGGTGTTTCATTGATTAATATTGATGTGGGAGGTCCCAGCCCATTGAAGCTGGTGCTACTTTGGGAAGGTGGTCCTGAGTTGTACAAGAAAGTAAATTGAATGAGCCATGGAGAGCAAGCCAGTAAGTAGCATTCCTCTGTTCCAGTTCATACCTGAGCTCCTGGCTTCTGCTTGATTTCTTACTCTTATTTCCCTGAATGATGGACTGTAATCAAGATGTGTAAACCAACCGAGCTTCTTCCTCTCCACGTTCATTTTAGCCACTGTTTTTACCACCGCTATAGAAACAAAATAAGACAGAAACCAGTACCAAGGTAATGGGGGAATTGCTATGACACATCTGGCTATGTTTTTCTTTTAATTTAATTAAAATATAATTGTACCATTTCCCTGCCTTCTCCTTCTTCCAACAACACACATGCCCTCATTTTCAACTCTCAAATCCTAGCATCTTAATCCTTTATTATTGGTGTGTGTGTGTGTGTGTGTGTGTGTGTAAATAAATATATAAATGCAATCTACTGATTTTGTTCTGTGTTAATTGTGTCTATATTCTTAGGACTGGCTACCTGGGATTTGATAGCTACCTAGAGGAAATCATCTATGGAGAAGATTAATTCTCCCAGTCTCAGGGGTTTTTAACAGCCCAGGGCCTTTTGTGATTCCAGATGAACTTTAGGAGAATTTGTTCTCTTTCTTTTTATAAAAATGCCGTTTCGTAAAACAACAGCCAATCAAAATGCAGAGTCCATTGTGCAGCCATTCCCAATGAATTTAGCTACAAAACAATTCCCATAGCTAAGGCTCAGGGAACCTTCAGGAAGCGGTGGCAGAGGATTGTAAGAGCCAGAGGATCAAGGAATTTGATGAAATGGAGATTTGATTGGGATTGGGTTATATTCATAAGAAGTTTGTGGTAGAATGGCCACTTTCACAGTACTAGTTCTTACAATTCATTAATAAGATGTCTTCAGAGACGTGATATCATTGTAGAAGTCTTTGATTAGGTATGCTCCTAAATATTTTTTATTTTCTTTTAGGCTTTGGTAAATGGAAAGTGCCCCTGCTATCTTTCCAAGTGTGTTTGCTGGTGATGTATTTAAAAAAGCTATTGATGTTCATAAGCTGGTTCTGTATGCTGCCAATTTGAAGAAATTGTTGATCATTTCTGGAAGTTTTCAGGTAGAATTTTTGAAATCTTGTGTGTTTAGTATGCCATCCACACATAGGGATAGTCTGGCTTCTTTTCTGATGTGTATCCCTTTGTTTTCCTTCTCTTGCCCTATTGTTCCAGCTGGTGTTTTAAGCACTGTGTTGAAAAGGAGTGGAGCTAGTGGATATTCCTGTCTTGTTCCTGATTTTAATAATATTCCTTCATGTTTTTCTCCATTTAGGATGATGTTGTCTCTGGGTTTCTCATATATAGCCTTTACTGCTGTGGTATGTTCTCTCTGATCCTACTCTTTCTAGGACTTTTATTATGAAGGCATGTTGGATTTTGTCAAAGGTTTGTTGTTGTTGTTGTTGATTGGTTGTTGGATTTTTGCATCTATTGGATTGAGTATGTGATTTTCGTATTTTAATTCATTCATGTAACATAAAACATTTATTGACCCATATATGCTGAATCTTCCCTGCATCTCCAATATGAAACTAACTTGTTCATAGTGGATAATCTTTTTGATGTATCTTTATTCAGTTTAAAACTATTTTATTGCCGGGCGGTGGTGGCACACGCCTTTAATCCTAGCACTTGGGAGGCAGAGATTGGCAGATTTCTGAGTTCAAGGCCAGCCTGGTCTACAGAGCGGGTTCCAGGACAGCCAGGGCTGCACAGAGAAATCCTGTCTCGAAAAATCAAAAAAAAAAAAAATTATTGAGAATTTTTAATCTATATTCGTTGGTGATATTGGCCTGTAGTTTTCTTCATTTCTTGTGTATTCATGTATTTTTGGTATCATCCTTCTGTTTTTACGTTTCTTTTTTACTTTAAGAAGGATTCCCTCGAGTCATGTGGCAGGTATGTGCCCTCTTAGCTTGCTGTTGGAGCTTGGAGGTGGCGGGAGCAGGTTCTGGCGAGAGAGCAAGCCCTGGGACAGGGCGGGGGGGCTGGGGGGAAGTGGCGACCGACCGGAGGACCTCCGTGGTGACTCATGGCTGAGCTCAGGAGCTCAGATCTTCCTGCCCACCTTTGTGAACGTCTGGCTGCGGGCCAGACGTCGTGGGGCCTCATCGCAGCCCCACGTCGAGTCCGCCGTCCCTGGCTAGCCCGGGAGAGGTGGGAATAGCGATCGCTCTGTGCCCAGTTCCCATAGTCCCTAGACTGTCCATGCCCACGCGGGTGCTAACCAATAGCGCCCGCCTGGGATCAGTGCCCCAGCCGCGAGCCGCGCAGGACCAACCCTGGTGCGCACAGTTCAAGCTGATGCTGGGCGCTGCAAAACCGGCTCGTGACACAGTGCTTGGCGTTCTTCCACAGAGAAGATCTGAAACACAGGCCAGCCAGCCGCCGGCCCGCGACTGCCCTCCGAAGAGCTGGTCCAGATAAGATGTGAAATGGGGAAGCATCTGACCCCTCAGCTTCCTCCAGTTCGGATAATTTCAGAGTATAAAAAGTATAGATGAGACAGTGCCTCAGCTGTAGACCAGTTCTTCACTGGCACTGGAGGCTTACCTTACAGCATCAACATGAATGTCTTACTCCCTGACTTCACTCACGTGAGAACTGGCCTCTACAAATCCCGGAGACCCTGAGTAACACAGATCAAGACAGGACCTGCTACCATTTTCAGTCACCAGAGCAAGCGGACGGCCCCTCCTCCCCCTCCCGCCCAGGCCTTCTCTGAGTTCACCAGTATATCCAGCTCCCACCAGACCACAACGCCAGAGGTAAACATGTCTTCATCAAACAAGAACTTCCATACCAGATCTTCATCTCTGGGTCCCTTCCCAGCAGGGCCACCTGTACCAGCTATTGAATACACTGGATCTAGACGTGCCCAGTTCGACAAACCAGGCAGCAGTAAGGGAAAACCTTAATGTTTCTATGGCAAGCCTTAACACACCCGTCTGCTGTTTCGCAGACGTAAATGAAACAGTCCCAGGACATGCCCCCTTGCATGTACACCATGCCAAGTCAGTTTCTTCCACAGCAGGCCACCTGCTTTGCCCCCAGCCCCCGCACCACCGAGCTCAGAGCCTGGAAGTCCCGATAGATAAGCTGAGATGCTGCGGAATCTAAACCCACCTGCATCCTACGCTGCTACAACTGCTTCGAAACTGACAATTCACAACCCAAATTTACCTGCCACGCTGCCAGTTAACTCGCCAAATATCCAACCTGTCAGATACAACAGAAGGAGTAACGGATCTGGGGCGGCGCCGCATCCACTTCTGCGGCTATAATGGTTGCACAAAAAATTTATACAAAGTCATCTCATTTAAAAGCTCACCTGAGGACTCATACGAGTGAGAAGCCCTACAAACGCCCCTGAGAGGGCAGTGCCTGAAGGTTTGCCCGGTCGGACGAGCTGACTGGTTACTACAGGTGCCAAGCCATTCCAGTGCGTGGTGTGCAACTGCAGCTTTTCCTGCTCCGACCACCTCGTGCTGCACATGAAACACCACCAGAGCTGAGCAGTGACTGCGCCAACCCACTCGCCATCCTTTACACCACAGACCTAACTTCATATGAAAAGAAAAAAAATCAAAAGAACTGGAAATGTCTATTTTGTATATTTGAGGCCACAGATCCAAAGTGTTTGACCATTTTGAGAATCTAGAAGCTTGCTATCATGTTTACCACTAGCTTTATTCCAGCAAATTTCATCTCCAGACAGGCAGCCGCATCTCAGCTTGGGGAACTGGTAGGAGTGCAAGGGGTGAGTACGCTGGCTATTTCTATACAGACTGCGCACACGCATTCGTGTGTGATTGTTTAGGATAAACCGGTTGGGGGCACCCAGACAGATTGTCAAGGTTTTACTTGATGTGGACTTGTTTTTCTTAAGATTAGATTATTTCTATAGAGGGGAGGTACACAGTGTACCTGGCAATTCACAAATAGCCATTGAACAAATGTTTTTGGTGTTTTGTTTGTTTTTATATGAGCTGGCTAGATTTGCTATTCGGAATTTTGTAAATATGCAAATCAGCTTTATAGGTTTATTACAAGTTTTTAAGGATTGTTTGGGAGGGAAGAAATCATACTTTTGAAAATAATTATGAATACCTTTACAGTTGGAATTTGTGGTAAGATACCTCTCAAAAAGTTACCAAATCCATTTCTTTGGGGAGGGATAATCATTCAAATGAGAGTAAAATGCAAATCCACCCACTGATTGAAATAAGATTTTATTTTAAATATGAGAGATTTTTTTATGAAATTTAACTGAAATGCTTAAAGATAGTTACAATACACAGATCTTAATGGTCTTACAATAAGTTAAAAAAATCTTTTTTTTTTTTAAAGTGGAGATGGACTTATGTGGCTGTCAGTACTGTTCCTTGTTGAACTTAAGACTCGGTTTTCACTCATGGAAGCATTAAATTTCCGGTGCAGTTTCTGTCAGACTGGGATGCTTGCTCATGCAGTGCTGTTGGTTAAATGATAATTTATGTGGATTTTTGCATCTAATATCCAGTGAGACACAGTAATTTTATTGAAATTACAGTGCCGTGTAGTTATCCTGTTGTTAATACTGACTCTGTCTTTGATATCAATGATGTGTTGAAAACTTACCAATATGCAATATGGCTAGGAATACGTCATAGATGCTGTTAACCAAGGGGCAGAAATCACAAGCAAAATGCCAAAAGCGATCTTAATTAGAAATCTAATTTTGTTTTTTAAAATACTGTTTTATCATTATATATTTTGTGGTAATATAGTAAGTTTTTTTTTTAATAAAACAATTTTCTTTTTTCTTTATTAGATATTTTCTTTCTTTACATTTCAAATGATATCCCCTTTCCTGGTTTCCTCTCTCAAAAAAAACAAAAGCAAAAACAAAAACAAAAATAAAACCCTATTCCTTCCCCCTTCCCCCTGCTCACCAACCCACCCTCTCCCACTTCCTGGCTCTGGCATTCCGCTACACTGGGGCATAGAACCTCTCCATGGACCAAGGGCCTCTCCTCCCATTGATGACCGACTTGGCCATCCTCTGTTACATATGCAGCTGGAGCCATGAGTCCCTCTTTGGTTGGTAGTTTAGTCTCTGGAAACTCTGAGGGTACTAGTTAGTTCATATTGTTGTTTGTCCTAAGGGGATGCAAGCCCTTCAGCTCCTTGGGTCCTTTCTCTAGCTCCTTCATTGAGGATCCTATGCTCAGTCCAATGGATGGCTGTGAGGCTCTACTTCTGTATTAGTCAGGTACTGTCAGAACCTCTCAGGAGACAGCTATATCAGGCTCCTGTCAGCCAGCACTTGCTGGCATACACAATAGAGTCTGGGTTTGGTGATTGAATATGGGAAGGATTCCCAGGTGGGGCAGTCTCTGGATTGTCCTTCCTTCAGTCTCTGCTCCATAGTTTGTCTCTGCAACTCTTTCCATGGGCATTTTGTTCCCCCTTTTAAAAGGAATGAAGCATTCACACTTTGGTCTTCCTTCTTCTTGAGTTTCTTGTCGTTTGTGGATTGTATCTTGGGTATTCCGATCTTCTGGGCTAATATCCACTTATTAGAGAATGCATACCATGTGTGTTCTTTTGTGATTGGGTTACCTCACTCAGGATGATATTTTCCAGATCCATCCATTTCCCTAAGAAAATCATAAATTCATTGGAAAAAAATTTTTATAACATGGTAAATTATAGTTTTGTTTGTTAGAAAAGTTACTTCAACGTGTAAATAGGCAACAAATGGTGTAAATAGTTTTGTAAGGCTCCAAGATGTTTATGCACGGACATACCTACATCAAAAGCGTAACTCAGCCGCTGTTGCAGCTTTGTCCCTTATTTTTGTATTGTGGTAATTTCCTATGCAAATGTCAGAGCAAGCAGCTATATAGCTGTAGAATTTTTTGAGAGAGTGAGATATTTATATATTAATGATATTTTTTTAAAATAAAAAAGTGCCAAAAAAGAAGAAGAAAGAGAAAAGAAGGATCCCTGAAGGTCTTCGCTGAACATCTTATTGAATTCTGCTGTGAATTTATCTCAACCTTCCAATTTTTTACTTGGAAAAAATTATTCCTTTTTCAATCTCCTCATTTATTATGGATATGTTTAGGTTGGTTGGGTTTTTTTGTCTTTGTTTTTTTGGTTTAATTTTGCAGTTTGGCCTAATCTAGAAAGACATTCACCCATTTCTTTTAGATTTTCCAACATAATGGAGGAGAGATTTTTAAAGCATTCTCTTATACTGTCCTGAATTTCTTTGGTGTCTGTTGTACTGTTTCTGTCCTTCGGTCCACTTTCTCTCTTTGGTTGGTTGGGCCCCAGGTCTGTTGATCTTGTTGATCTTCTCAAGGAACCATCCTTAGAGTCACTGAATCTGTCTGTTTTCTTTGTTCATATTTCATTAATTTTGGTTCTGATTTTTAATATTCCTTGGTGTCTAGTAGGTTGGGTTTGGTTCCCTCTTGTTTAGAATTTCATCCATCAGTCATTTACTTGTGCTTGTTTTTCTGATTTTTTAAAATGTAGGTATCTAGAGTTATAAATTTCCTTCATATAATTGCTTTTAATGTTTCCCACAAGTTTTGTTGTAATGTATTTTCATTTTCACTTATTTCTAGAAGAATTCTTATTTCTTTCTTGACTTTTTGTTTTTGTTTGTTTGTTTGTTTATTTGTTTCTCCCTGTAGCCCTGGCTGGCCTTAAACCCACAGAGACTCACCTCCCTCTACCTCCCAAGTGCTGGGATTAAAGGCATGCACCACCACTGCCTGGCTGTCTTGATTTTTTTAAAAAAATATTTATTAATTATTATACATAACTACACTGTAGCTGACTTCAGAAGCACCAGAAGAGGGCATCAGATCTCATTACAGATGGTTGTGAGCCACCATGTGGTTGCTGGGATTTGAACTCAGGACCTCTGGAAGAGCAGTCAGTGCTCTTAACCACTGAGCCATCTCTCTAGTCCCTGTCTTGACTTTTTAGACCTATTCATTTAGTAATGAACTACTTACATTAGTTTGTTTGCTGTCAATTTTAAGCTTTATTGCATGGCAGCTCACAACCATCTGTAATGAGATCTGATGCCTTCTTCTGGTGTGTCTGAAGACAGCTACAGTGTACTCATATACATTAAGTAAATAAACAATTAAGTTTTATTGCATTATGGTCAGATAGGATACATGAATTTTTTTCAATCTTTCTGAACTGATGAGATTTATTTTGTTCCAAGGTATGTTCTACTACAGAGAAGCTTCAGTGATCTGCCAGGTAGAATTTATATTTTTTGCTGTTTGAGTGGAATAATCTGTGGATATATTAAATCCCTTTAATGCATAATGGCATTTTGTTCTGATATTTTTCTGCTTGTTTTTATTTATTCAGAAGGCCTATCTATTAGAGAAAAAAGATATGTGACATTGCTTACTGTTATTGGATTTGCGATTATTTGTACCTTTAATTACATTTGTGCATTTTATATAAAATTAGGTACACTAGAGTTTGGTGCATGTGTGTTTACTATTCTAACATATTCTTGATTAATTGATTCCTTCTTTGTCTCTTCTGATTAGTTTTAGTTTTAAATCTGTTTTGTCAGATATTAGAATGGCCATGCCTGCTTGGTACCTGGTCCCATTTGATTGGGATCCTTTTGTCTGTCCCTTCACTCTAAGGCAGTGCTTATCTTTAAAGCTAAGATGTGCTTCTGTGGAGGATGTGGAAGTCAACCTTGTGAAGAAAAAAGTAGGTTGGAGATTGAGGTGCCACAGGCTCCTGCTACTCCTCGATCCTGATCTGCTGTATACAGCATTAGATCTAAGATTGCCTCCAACACACTGGTGACAAAGCAAAAAGCAATGGAGGCCAGGGCAGGGGCCACTTCCCACTTCTTTACAGAAGTCGTCACAGGAGACAGTACTCCCCCCACTCCTTCTGAGTTACCTCATTTGGCAGGGCTATCATTGGAGAATGGTGACAGTGCAACAAGATGCAATTGGCCAAGGATTTAGGAGCTTGAGATTGGCTCAAACACTGTATATGCGCTCATGGGCGGGGCAATAAACTCAGATCTACACCTGGCGGCAAGATGCAATTGGCCAAGGACTTAGGGGCTTGGGATTGGCTCAAATACTGTATATGCGCTTATGGGCTGGACAATAAACTCAGATCTACACCCTGACACTGGTCTCAGGAATCAGATTTCCCAGGATTTGTCACATGACTCCGTTGCCTCTTACCCCCGCATCCTTGGCCCTGTTCCCACATATTTCTTTTCTTTTCTTTTTTTTTCCATAATTAAAACTTTATTGAAAAACTAATGCCAAAATAGGAGATCATTGCTGTAGACTTTATAAAATCAAACAATAATTACACTGTCTTGGTAGAATAACTGAAGTTGATAAGTCCCACATGTTTCTTGTAAACAGCAGATATATGGATTTTGTTTCATGGTCCATTCAGCCACCCCATGCCATTTGATTGGAAAACTGAGACCATTAAAATGTAAAG
>JADRCD010231017.1:12740-30577 GCA_019843815.1 Montemys delectorum
CGTGCCACCATGCCTCATTTATGCAGTGCTAGAGTTCAAACTCAGGGCTCCATGTGTTAACCAAGCACTCAACCAACTGAGGCCCATCTTCAGACCTGGGTTGTGACTTGACTTTATTTTGTTTTGTTTGAGACAGAGTCTCATTCTGTGGCCCAGGCTGGCCTTGAACTCCCAAGGGAGCCACCAATCTGTCCTGTCATCCCAGGTGCTCCCTCCTTCGCCATGGTGACAGATTTCCTCAGAAGGAATTCTTACCCTCTCGGCAAAGGTGGCACAAGGGGCCATGCCTGGAGCTAGGGATTGGAGAAGTGAGTCTCGAGATTTCCAACTTCCTAGGCATTTACCACCCCCTCCCCTAGACACTAGTGCCATACCTAGAGAAGGGGTAGGGAAGAGGCCAAACTCTGCAACACTATTAACATTGTTTGAGGTGTTATAATGGGGGGACAGCCTGTGCCATCTATAACTGCAGCCTCCGATTTGTAAAGAGTCCGAAGATAGAGGCCATCCAGGCCTCTACCCAAAAGAACTGAACACAGGGACTTTGGGCAGTTACTAACACAAAAAACGTTCACAGCAGCTTTCTTTGCAACGGCCACGAATGGGAATGGCCCAAGTGCGCAGTAGCAGATAAATGGATAAACAAAGTGTGGTCTATCCGTTCAACAGCCATAAAAAGGAATGCAGGTCTGACAGACGCCCACTGCAATAGGGATGGCGCCTGAGACATTGAGCAGAGTGACATAAGCCAGACACAAAAGGGCAAACAGAGCACTTTCCATCCATATGGAATCCTTAGGCAGAAAGCAAAGGACGCTTGAGGAAGCAATGATTTTTGTCTGGTGCTGAAGCCTGAACCAAGGGCCTTGCCCATATGAGCCCCTGCCCTACCCCCTGAGCTATAACCCAGCCCAGAAAGGCTTTTAAGGAGGACACGAAGTTTAGTTCGATGTGATGAGAAAGTTCTAGAAATAATGGTAATGGCTGACCAACAATTATCAGTGTGTTTAGTGTGGGCTAGCAAGATGGCTAAGCAAATCAAGGTGCTTGCCACCAAGCCTGACAACCCGAATTCAATCTTTGGGACCCACATGGTAGACAAAGAGAAGTGACTCCCACAAGTTGTCCTTTGACCTTCATCAGCATATGGCATACCAGGGCATGTCTTCTCATGTGTATATGTACCCCCATACACAGTAAATACTGTTAAAATATATTTAATGCCACCGAACTGCATGCCTTAAAAATGGCGTTTTTGTTTTTGTAGTTGTTGTTTTGATTTTTGGGGGTTGTTGTTGTTTTTTTTGTTTTTGTTTTTGTTTTGTTTTGTTTTGTTTTGTTTTAGGACAGAGTTTCTCCGTATAGCCCTGGCTGTCCTCGGACTCGGAGATCTGCCAGTCTCTCAAGTACTTGAATTAGAAGAGTGTACCACCACCACTCTGCTAAGATGGTGTATTTTCTACTATGCCTATCTTATCACAGGTTTTAAAAAGTAAAAGGGCCACCTGTCTGCTAAAGATCAACTATGTCACTTTTCTTTTGGCTTAAGACTTAGAATTTACCTGCTGGCGTCTGCAAAATTGCTGATAAATTCTGCAAGCCCTTCTTCCTCCTTTAGACTTGCAGAAAATTGCCAAGGGAGATTCCAACCACAGAAAAGCCCGATAATAATCCCCCAGTGGAGTCTGCAGCGTCAATAAAGGAAAAACAATGAAATTCCAGTCTGCGTGCTGATGCCCACACAGGTATCTCTCCTCCTTGTGGGTGCCCCTACTTCCACAGTAGTAACCCAAGCTGCACTAGAGAGAGCTCAGTGAGCCATCAGTACAGGCCCACAGGCCTCGGGTCACTTAGCACCTGGGTTCTTGTGGCTGTGCAAATGAAAAGGACGCAAGCCTTTTTTCACCTCCGTGGCATTTGGGCTGGGCACCATGGTAAAGCAAGGTCTCCCGCCTGACCTTCCCTTTCTCCTCGGCCTCTGGTTGTATGACTGAAAAAGGAAAGCCCACATTTGAACAGCCTGGTCACCCGGTCCTCAGCCTTAGGTTCTGAGAAGGGTGAGGATGCTCCATCATGATAGAACCCTACATGGGAGCCCTGTGTGGCAAGACTGGACCCCAAGGAGCGAAACCACATTAGGGCCTCCAGGTCTTACAACTCCCCTCCAGAGCAACGACTTAGAAACGAGAGCCTGACCACTAACTGTCCTTCCCACCCGAAATGACCACAGTAAGAGCTAAGGAGTTCTTCTGAGTTTTGGTTTAGTTTTGTTTCCTATGCTGGGGGGCGGGGGGGGGCTCATTGTTTGAATATATGATCTCACTATGTAGCCTTGGCTGTCCTGGACCACATTATGTAAACCAGGCTGGCCTAGAATTTACAGAGACCCCCACCCTGTCTCTGCCTCCCAGGTACTGGGATTAAAGATGTAAACCACCACATCCAGCCACCTGCCAGGAAGTGTTTGACCAGGGAATTATGAAATCATATGCATCTCCTCCTCTGGAAAGCAGAAACCTCTGGAAAGGCCTAAGATACCAGAGCCTTTTCGCCTCACCTCACTCCTAAGTAAGCAAAGCTGCCAGAGTCACTGGTGAGAAGAGGCAGCCTTTGAGACAGGCTGCAATGACGGTAGGGAAAGGGTGAGAAACAAGAAAAGTTTTCTGGTAGCGACTTTGACTGTGTGGACTACAAGCAGCTGGTCCTTGAGACGCGTAAGAATGACAAGGACACATATCTCATTTCACAGCATCCTGAGGTGAGCACAGTCCCCAAGTTCAGGGCTGGATGGGAGGGAAGGGATAGAGGGGACACTTAAGGGAAAATTATGTGTCACGATTGTTCTCCAGCCTCAGCCCCCGAGTTCTAGAGACTCGATGACAACTATCTGAACCCATTACTAGGAATATTGAGTCTAGGGCTGGAGAGATGGCTCAGCAGTTAAGAACATTGACTGCTCTTACCTAAGGTCCTGAGTTCAATTCCCAGCAACCACATGGTGGCTCACAACCATCCATAATGAGATCTGATGCCCCCTTCTTTGGTGCCTAAAGACAGCTACAGTGTACTTACATATAATAAATAAATAAATCTTTAAAAAAAAAAAAAAAAAAGGAATACTGAGTGTGAATCCCTAGGCCTCCCTGCTCCACAGAGCCCTGCCCTCAGCCTCCATATCAGCTTCCCTCTCTTCCCTTGCCACTAACCCCCCACCACACACACACACATATACACACTCTAGTGTTCACAAACATGCAGCTCAGACATTCTCCACACTGCGCTTCTCTAGCTCCTCCCCCTCCCCCAGAAACACCTCCTAACTCTGGCTTTTAAAACTCTAATGCAAATCACAGGCCTCAAGAAAGCCTTCTCCTGGTGACAGTTTTACGAGGCTAGCTCTGTTCATCCATATGGTCTGACAGACTGTGAAACACCAGTAACCTGACCAATAAGAAAAGCAAGTCATACAAACACCACCCCCCCACACACCCCTTCTCAGTCACCCCCCGCAGCTAAGAAAACTTTCGAGCTGGAAACCGTTCATCCTGTGGGGCTCTTCTGCAGTTAAACAATCATCTCTGGGTTTCCAGACCACACAGTAGTCTGATCCACTCACCCAATCCTCTCCTCCTTACCCCCTGGCCACTCTCTGTCTTTCCTTGTTAAATACCTTCACACTTCAAGGCTACTTAAAATAGGTTCGTGCTTATATAAGACTGCCGTTGGAAAATGGCAGCAGGGTAAAAAATAAAATAAAATATTTCGGTGCCTGTGGGATTTTTTTGGCCTGAGATTTGCCACATTTGGCTACATTTCTGCCTTCGAGTGACTTTGAAAACACTCAAAAACCGCGAAAGTTACTTTGCTGAGGTTAGTATAATGAACAGGCCCCTGGATCCTGGGGCTTTTTGATGACCCAGCTTGTACCAACAAGGCTACACTTTGAAAGATGGGTATCAGCCACGGTTTCTATCTTTTGGGGGGTGTGTCCTCAAAACAAAGCATGATGACCATGCCTTATGTCTGGCAGTGACCTGAGAGGACATAGAAATACTACAATTCTTTATGGCCAAATCTAAATTCAACTATCTGCATGCTTCCAAAGAGTCAAAGGAAGATGTCAACTCTCCAGGTCAATCACCCAGTGGCCTTTATGGGTCTGAGATGTCCCTGGGGGACTGCAGACACTGTGACAGTGCCTCCCCTTGGATTCTGACAGCAACTAATTCCCTTTGTGGATAGGGACATCTCAAAATAATATTAAGTTATTAAAATATAATAAAAATTTAAAAAATAATGTGTGCTCATGAAGTTTGGAGACTTTAGGGCTTTTTTTAAAAGAAGATTTATTTTATTCTGCCAGATTCTGATGCCAGCACTCAGGGAGTCAAAGGCAGGTAGATCTATGAGTTCGAGGCCAGGCTGGTCTACAGAATGAGCTAGCTCCAGGACAGCCAGGGCTATACAGGAAAACCTTGTCTCTAAAAACCCAAAAGGTAAATAAATAAATAAATAAATAAGGATTTACTTTATCCGTGTGTGTGTGTGTGTGTGTGTGTGTGTGTGTGTGTGCTCCTGCAGAAGCCAAAAAAGGGTGTCGAATCCCTGGAACTTGTAGAGGCAGTTGTAAGATGTTCTATGTGGGTGCTGGGAACCAAACTCGAGTCCTCTGGAAGAATCACCAGTGCTTTTTAACTCTCCCCACATCCCTATTTGTTTAAACACTAATGACTAAAGCAGAGAGAGATGGTAGTGGTCAAGCTTCTGTTGGCTTAAAGGGTCCTTTCCCATCAAGGACTAAAATAATGTCCATAAAAGGCTGCAAATTCACAAAGCCCCAACCCCGCTGTTCTCCACTTAGTCCCTCCTTACTACTCCTTTCCCAACCAAAATAGCCAAGACAAGATTAGGGACCAGGAATGTGAGCCCCTGGCCCTTCCTCCCTGATAATTAAACTGACTGCCTCAGCAAGAGTACGGTCTAGCTTTTAACCTTCACATGCCCCAAAACCACTTTAGATTAGAAAACACATCCACATCAAAGAATGGACAGAGAGATAAAGACCTGACCACATCAACTATACACATGAGCCATGTTGAGTATTGAACAAGTAAACATTTCTTTCTCTTAAGAATTATGTCCTTAATAATAAAGCAAAGATATCAACAAGTACCTCCAAGCCAGAGTAACTCTTTACAAAGTAAAGTTTTGATGCAACTGTGTACAAGGAATCATAGTTATGAGCGTGACTAAACAGTTTAGTTTTCTCATTGTTTATAATCAAACAAAGTATTAAAGCCCTAACTAGAATAATTAAGTAATAATAGCATTTATTCGTCTCTGAGCCCGGAGTTATAAAAATAGACACATATGTACATGATCAAGTCTGGCAGAAGGTGGCAGGCATTCCCAGTTAAGTGCTATGAGCAGAGTTTCGATAAGTTACTGAGACATTGTGCTGCTTAAATTGCTGTTGGCAGACATGGGGGAAGGTGAGCAACCTAAACTAGTATATTGAGATCTTACAATAAAAACATTATAGGGCAAGAGAGATGGCTCAGCAAGTAAGAGTGTCTGCTCTAAGCCTGTTCAATCCCTGTACCACACATAGTGGAAGGAAAGAACCCATTCCAAATGTCTTCTAACAACACACACACACACACACACACACACACACACACACACACACGTTCCAGCACCTCACCTGCTCAAGACATACACACATAAAATAGTAACTTTTTTTTACTAGGGTCTCTTTATGTAGCTCTGGTCACCCAGAACTCACTATGTAGACTAGGCTGGACACCAATTCAGCCTCCTGAGTACTAGGATTAAAAGCATGTGCCACCATGCCCACCTAAGGGATTTTTTTTTAATTTAAGCATTTTATTTCCCAAGTATACAGAAATTGACAAGCACGCAACATGTAACTTACAACCATGCCTTTATCAAATCTAGCCCTGTTCACTTTCTGTGTCTACAGGAGTTGAGGATGACAATCTGTACTCGGACAGTGTTGTAGCTGCTAATTTAAATAGCAGGCAACTCACATTTACACATCATACATGTCCGTCAGTGCTTCTGAATTCTATTTGTCCAGATGTGACTTGCTTGGCTGTAGGGCCACCTGCCGAGTCCCTTTCTGATCTAATCTGGCCTGGCAGCTCCTGTTTCTGCCTCTAACACCCTGTTGGGCAGTAACAAGAAGTTAAAGGCTAAAATGGAGAAGCCAGACTGTCAGCTTCAGAGAGGAAGGGGTGAAAGCAACCAGGAAGAAAAGGGGAGTTGAGGGGAGATCAAAGGCAGCCAGGAAGAAAGGCAAACTACTAAGAAAGGCTGTTTTCAGGCACTTGGGACCCTAAAGAAGACACCCCCCACCCCACCCCACGCAAAGCAAAGAGATTCAAGTTGAGCCATCCAGTCATCCAGCGAATTGAATTATTGAATGCCCCACATGGAAAAAAAAAAAAAAAGCTAGCAAGATGAAAAGTGACCCATAGTCTGTGACACAGCCCTGCACAGGGTGGCATGAAAGAAACCGGAGCCGGCGTCTTCCCAACACCGCAACTACTGCTACTTATCCCCAGGCCCAAGAGGAAATCTTTGAGTGGCCAGTTTCTTCTGTCCCTGATGTTGCCTTTTTAAGACGAGAGAGACTGCTTGCTCCCGGAGAAAATGCTAATGTGGTTTGGAAGCTCCGGTTCATTGTCAGGAGGGGCACACACAAGGATAAACACGTAAGCTCTCCAAACCATTCTCCTCACTCTTCCCTCTCCCCCCACCCCCATCCATCCCTTCGGCTTGACGTGTTGCTACGCTTTGTTCTAATTTGGCCCATGCATAATTTATTCACGTGTGTTTTGTTTCCTGATCGGCAACTTCTAAAAACAAACGGAATGTATAAGATGGTTTATTAAACAAGTTGTTTTTAAAATAATAATAATCATTGTAAAAAGCAGATGGCCTCGGTCTCCCGGTAACGACGTGTGTGCTCCTGTGTGCTGAGTTTTTCAAATGTCCAGGGTGCAAATAGCTTGGCCGATTGGGGTTATTGTTTACACCCTTAGCCCTCAGGGGAAGAGGACGGGATGCAAAAGGGGGCGGCTAAATATAAGTGACCACTCGACTTCCTCGGAGGGAAGGCAGGCGAGGTGTTGTGTGTGAGCGCCGCGTGCGTGAGCCAAAACGGAGTTACAAATGCATCCCACGGCAAGTGTTTCCAATTATTAAGGGATACAAGTGTAATTCAGAACTAATTCTATTAACTGAGATTGGCCACCTTCTAGCTTCTCTGTTCCTCCCGCACAATTTCCTATATATGCACTCTTCTGTGTCAGAAAAAAAAAAAAAAAGTGGAAAGATCTAGGAAACCCTGGAGCGTGGAGCTCCTGCGCGCGCCGGAGCGTAAGCCAGCTCCGGGGCATCAAGGATGCCGCTTTGCCAATGAGGAACCCCGTACACATAGCAAATAGATCTCTCTGACTTGAGTTTACCAGGCAGCATTAGATCGGCTACGTGATTTCGGCTGGAAATGAGGAAACTGCAAATCAGCTGTGTGGGTTCTGGAGAAACTCCCAGCACCAGCAGTGTGGCGGCGGGAGTCCAGCGAGGACGCGGCGAAGTTACGCCCATTTATTCTGCCATAAAACATTTTCTCTCTTAGGTGAAACGCTGTCGCGAGTGCAAAGTAGCTGAGCTTGGGAACGAGAACGGGAGCCAGGAACTCGCATCAAGCTCAGCCTCCTCCGTCCTTACAGCAATATCTCGTGGAAACTCCGAGATCTGGGACATCCCTGCCCTATTCCTGGTTGTTGGCTGGTGCAAACCCAGCGGGTTCTCCCTACGCGTTTCTTGGCACTAGGAAACCCACACACACTCTCTCGCCGCCGCCCTGCTGCTCCCCAAAGCGAACGGTGTTTTCGACTCCCAGAGCCAGGGACGCTGTAGCGCGCAGATAACAGAGATCGACCACCGACACACACCGGGAAGAATTGGTACTAAACACCCACGCGCACCCTCCGACTCCCGGAGGCTTTCATCAGGGCGGGGAAGTCCTAGTACACCGGGCACCCACCCGGTGCCCACGCCGCGCAGCGATTCCCAAGGATCCACCCTCTGCCAACATCCCTGCCAATAGCGCCCCTTGAGAGCCACACTAGTTTTCCGAGGCCACCCCTGGCTCCGCGATCACCCGTAGACTTGGTGGCTTCATATTCAGTCCACCGACTGGAAGGAAGGAAGGAAGGAAGGAAGGAAGGAAGGAAGGAAGGAAGGAAGGAAGGAAGGGAGGGAGGGAAGGAGGGAGACGGGCAGGCAGGCAGCTCCGATCAGGAACCGGCCCCCGCGAGTCCTTGCGCAGCCCGCCCCCCTCTGTCCGCTCAAAGTCTCCCGGAGGCACCTGCCCCTCGCTGTCGCCAGAGCCCTACACCGCCGCCTCGGCTTTCCACCCAGAGCAAGCAAGCACACCATTGATAAGACCTGCAGTTTCCCTGCCTCCATATCAACCCCAAGTTAACCCAGATCGTTAATTTACTAGAGCCAGTTAGCCTACAAACACACAGACACACTGGCGACCGCCCGGAGCGCCTGCCTGATCCCCGGCTGCCGGAGTGGAAAAGCCCGGGGCAAGCACCTGGGCCCCAGGACTCCCGGGACCCGCCGCTCCGCGCGCTGTCCTCCCAACTCCGGAAGGTTTACACAAACTCCCTGCGAGAGCTCGGAAGGCAGAGCGAACGCCCCTGCCAAACTCCGCAGCCGCTGCGGTCGCTCGGCTCGCCCGGGTGGACGAACGAGCCGCGGGGCCGGGGAGGCTCGGGCTTGGAGCGCAGGGCTCGGCAGAGCGCACGACGCGGTCCCTGCCCTGCGCTCCGGCCAGGCTCAGCCAGCCCCGCGCGGCGCCGGGAGAGGCCAGGCACTCCGGGGACCGTGAAGACCGGAGCTGCTCACGACCCCCGCAGCTCCGGAGCCCGCGCCGCCGCTCTGTGCTCCCTCCCGGTCCCGGTCAGCCAATTAAGCAGAACACAAATGTAACAATTTTCTTTTTGTTAATTGCATCTCCTGACATTTCTGCGCGCTGGGAGGAAAAAAAAAGATGAAGAAGTAAGAGCAGAAAGAAAAGAGGAGCCCGGGCGCAGCGGGAGGCGTCTGCGAGAGCCGGGCGCCGGCTGCGCTCCGCAAGGCGCCTTTTTTTCATATTGAAACCACGCGGAATATGTACATTTTTTAGTCTTACTTACGCTTTCAGGGGGTTGTGAATGACAGTCGCCATTTTGCTACAATGTAACAGAATATTGTCTGTCTCAGAGTTCTAAAGGTTCGCTCAGGGGAAGCGGCAGGCCAATCAGAGCACGGGATACCGGCCTGCCGGCCAATCGGCGCGGCTGGTCGCCAAGTGGGCGGGGCCTGCGTGGTGGTAGTTATTAGGGGAGCTGTCAAAGCCCAGAGGTCACTCCCTTTTGTAGAGCCCGAGAGCTAGCAGGTCTTAAAGGGGCAGTACCGTGTTAGTAGCGCCCTTTCAGATTGAGACTAGCGGAGACACATGGGAGAGCATTCTCGCTTAGTTTGAGTCCCTACTTTACTAAATAACTGCAGAGTTTGCGCTCCTGAACAAGAATATTTACCTAGTGCCAACAAAACCACTGAATCCCATTCATTAGCTTTGGGCTTTGTAAATCACGGTTTTTAACCCCCGAGCTCCGGGTACACCACCGTGTTGCAGTGCAAAAAGTTGGAAGGCTACAGTTTCCTCCAAGAAATTACTACTCCTATTCCACCGTTTGCTAATAATAGTGCTCTGGGTTCCGCGGCCGTTCGATATTCTTGTTCCCGAAGTGTTTTCTTTATCTCAGCCACCTTCCCTGGTCGGTTTCTGAGACCTGGAGGAGTCCAGGACAGCAACTCCCTTCCCCCTGGAATGTCTCAGTGTCAGGCTCGCCCTCTCCGACAGCCACCGTTGTTGTTACGTAATTCAAGGGTGGTCACTCCGCGCGGTCCCCTCCGACCACCATTCTCCACTGTCAACGATTCACAATGATCTGACACGGCCAGCTTGGGAGTGAAGTGAGACCTGGCGGCGCTTTTTAGGCAGAAGGTTGGGGAAGATTTGAGGCAACTTTAGGCAACGCCACTAGGGAAGTCTGTAACTAGGCAGAAATTGTTAGAGCCTGAGGTAGGTGTTGCTAGAGTCCCCTCCGGGGAACGGCTCTGCGAATTCAGGCGTCACCTTTCTGGACTAAGATAGGAGGTGAAAAGAATTTGCAAGGGAATGTTCAGACGTGACTCGAGGCTTCCCCAGTCTGCGGCTGCTCAGAATCTGGTGAACCCCTGAAGAAACTGAGAGACTTCTGCGAACTCAGGCTTCCACGGAGCACAGGGAGACTCAAGAGTGGGCGAAACGGCATGAAATCACTTAGATGGCAGAGGCATCGTTAGCGTATAGAGGAAGCCTGGCTACGGCCCCTTGGCTGTTTAATCAGGTCAAATAGCTGGGGGCTGGGGAGTGAAAAGGAAACCGAGGGAGATGCTGAATTGCAGTTCACAATTCCACCTGCTCTCGCCTTTTACGACTCTCAATGAATAAAGTAAAATACAATTACAAAGCAGTCCAGAACTTTCAGATTCCAGCTCCATTCACTATTAGAGTTACAGATAAGCCCAGCAAAGCTGAGTGAGTCCGCGTGTGCAGACTGGAAATATTTAACTCTTTGTTTGCCTAGTAGGGTGATGTTCTCCCCGACTCTCTCTTCTCGTTACAGGGTCTCATGAGGAGGAAGCTGGTATTGATGAACTCTAAGGACAACCAGGTATGATGATGCTCCTTTAAAGTTCAAAACCAGCCTGGACTACATATGGAAACCCAATCTCACCACCACCCCAATATGGAAACCCAGTTTCATCTCCCCGAACCCTTCCCCTCCCCACCCCCTCCCCCCAAAATAGTATTGCCTTGGTTTTTGTACTTTATGGAATGTCATTTTAACTGTCGATATAATTCCAACTTGATAGTCACTTTTATCACTTCTGAGAAATAAAGAGGCATTATTAACTCTGGGTTTTGTATCATAGATTAAAAGGACAAAGATTTGGACCAAAATCTTCAAAAGTAAGGGACTCAAGAGTAAACATGCTTGAAGGAGACAGGAGCCTGAACCAGAATTAAAGTCTGGTGTTCAGCAGTACTGTACAATAGTAATATAGACTCTGAAATCCATCTGTCTGCCCAGCATTTGCCAGCTGGTGACATAAAGAATATAGGAATCCCAAGCAGATGACAACAGAGATTAGAAATAATTCTCTACTTCTGAAACTCATTGATTAGAGCAAATGAACAACGTTGATAGCAATGTTTCCATGATTTAACTCCATAAACCTAAAGCCCTTCTTATTGGTTGTGATCAAAATACTTTTAAAAAAAAAAATCACACTTCAGGGGCTGGAGAGATGCTTTAGTAGTTAAGAGCTGCTCCTCGGAATGAGGACCTAGGGCAACCCCCAGCACCCGCATGGTGGCCCACTTCTAACAAGAGTTCCAGGGGGGATCTGATGCCCTCTCCTGGACAATGCAGGACAGGCATGCACATGGTGCACAGACATACATGTAAGCAAAACTCTCGTACACATAAAATTAAATTAATCACAAGTCAAAGGGCTAGCTCAGGGGCTCAGAGCCTGCCAAATACATACCTGCCTTTGGGTTCAGTCGCTGACAGCCCAAGGGGAAAAGGAAAAGGATGATGATAAAGGGGAGGGAGGGAGAGCTGGAGAGAGGGAAGGACTGAGGGAGGAAGGGATGGAGGGGGGGGCAAATCCCATTTCTAAAGCTCTGTTGGTTCATATGTGAATACAAACCTCATCTTTTCTGCCTTGGTCTAGGCGGCTAGGCAGGCTATTTGGAATGCAGAAGGAAGCCAGAGTGATCACCTTTCCATCTCCCCCAGATAGCAGTGAGCCTTGCTGTCCAACCAGAGCATCCTGAGCCCAGGTGACTCTTGAGCATTTGATAAGTGGTAATTCTGAGATCTGTCAAATATATTCACGATTTCATAGGCTTAGCACCAAAAAGGGGATGTAAATTAGCTCATGAGTTGACTGTCTTAGAAGAAGTCATGCATACCCTTGCTCTCAAACCCCTCCTCCTTCCTGAATATCTCTCTTCCTCCCAATCCTCATGCCTATATCAACATATCCTTTTTTTAAAGGTGTATTTACTTATTTTATGTATATGAGTACACACTGTAGCTGTACAGATAGTTGTAAGCTTTCATCTAGTTGTTGGGAATTGACTTTTAGGACCTCTGCTTGCTCCAGTCAACCCTGCTTGCTTAGTCTCTGCTTGCTCTGGCCCAAAAATTTATTTATTCTTATAAATAAGTACACCTGTAGCTGTCTTCGAATGCACCAGAAGAGAGTATCAGATCTCACTAGTCATGGTTATAAGCCACCATATGGTTGTAGGATTTGAACTCAGGACCTTTGGAAGAGCAGTCAGTGCTCTTACCCACTGAGCCATCTCACCAGCCCAGCATATCCTTTTTTTAAAGATAGGGTTTCATGTTGTACACCTGGCTGCCTCATGAATGCTGAAATTAATGGCATGCATTATGCCCAGCCTTACATTAACTGATTGGTAGTAAACTTCCCTCCAAATAACTGAATTATTTTATATTGATCACATGTAGAAATTATATTTGGGGTTTCCTAGAATAAATAAAATGTTAGTAAAACTATTTTCACAATTTCTTTTTACTTTTTAAAAATGTGATTAGTAGGAAATTTCAAGTCACACATGTGGCCCAGGTTATATTTTATTGAATAGCTTTATATGTGGGAAAGAAGGGTATGGCTCATTCTCGGTCACATTAATTTTCCTTTACATAGTTTTCTCTAACTCCCCATTGATGTCAGTGAGCAAACATCTTAGACACAGCTTAAGAATATACCAAGTGGCTGGGTGGTGGTGGCACACGCCTTTAATCCCAGCACTTGGGAGGCAGAGGCAGGCGGATTTCTGAGTTCGAGGCCAGCCTGGTCTACAGAGTGAGTTCCAGGACAACCAGGACTACACAGAGAAACCCTGTCTCAAAAAAACAAAAACAAAACAAAACAAACCAAGAATACACCAAGTGACCAAGAACCTAAGTCACAGGGGCACCCATCTCTGTTGACTCCTGAAAAAAATTCAGAGGCTGGAGAGATGGCTCAGTGGTTAAGGACCCAGATTCAATTCCTAGCACCCACATAGCAGCTCACAATTATACATACATACATACATACATACATACATACATACATACATCATTAAAAACAATTAAAACGTCTGCAGACAAAGGCCAAGCATGCAGACATGTTCTGAAGGGGAAAAGGTAGCTCCTTTGCAGCACACCTGAATATGAGAGAAGATAAGGGCCCTCCTAACAGCCAAAGGATCCATTTGAAAGAGTGTGAGCCAGGCCTGATAATGCAAACTTAAAACTCTACCTATCCTATAGGCTCAGAGAGGAAGACAGCAAGTTCAGCCCTACCTAGCTTACAGATGGAATTCAAGTCCAGCCTGGAAAACCTAGTAAGGCCATGTCTCAAAATGGAAAGTGAAAGAGGAGAGGCTGGAGAGATGCCTCAGCAGTTAAGAGCACTGGCTGCCCTAGCAGAGGACCTGGTTCCATTCCAAGCACCCACATGGTGTCTTACAACATTCTGTAGCTACAGTTCTCAGGGATCTTATGCCCTCTTCTGTCCTCCATGAGTACTGCACATGATACAAAGATGCACATGCAAGCAAAACTCCCATACACATAAAATAAAAATAAATAAAATCCTTGAAAGATTAAGAGGAGCGTTAGGGAAATCACTAACTGCCACAGTGATTACCAAGCATGTTCAAGGCCCTAGGTTCAACCCTGAGTAGCACACCTTAACAAAACAAAACAAGTAGGCCACAAAAGCAATCCAAAATGAATGCAGTCCCTCTGGGCTCTGGGAGCTGGAAGAATTTTATTAAAAACAAGACCAAGCCCCCCACTCCCTTTCTCTGTTCATTCACAGCACAAGTAGCCATGACCTCCGTGAGGGTTTTCCTGAGATCCAGAACCAGTTCCGATTTGTTCTAAACACTGAGCTGGAGTAACATTCCTTTGAAGAAAATGAAACATTAAAACTGTGGTCAGCAAAGTCCGGAGGTGGTGGCTCACACTCTTAATCCCAGCACTTATGAGGCAGGGGCAGGAAGGTCTCTGAGAGTTCAAGGCCAGCCTGGTCAGAGTTTGCTCCAGGAATGCCAAGGCTACACAGAGAAGTCCTGTCTCAAAAACCACAAGAAAAAAAAAAAAAGTCAGCAAGGCGTTTGCCTGGCATTCAGGAAGCCCTGGATTCAGTCCCTAGCACATAGTCTGGGTGGGATGGTGCATGGCTGGGATCCCAGCAATTAGGAAATGGAAGATCAGAAATTTAGGGTCATCCTGAGCTAGATTATGAATTAGAGACCAGTCTAGACTATATAAAACCCTACATTAAAAAAAAAAAATTAAGTGTGGGCTAAACCAGACATGGTAGTTTATACCTGTAATCCTAGCACTTGGAAAACAGAGATAGGAAAATCAGGATTTCTTGGCCAGTCTTGTCTACATAGGGAGTTTTAAACCAGCTTGGGCTGGGCGGTGGTGGCGCATGCCTGTAATCCCAGCACTTGGGAAGCAGAGGCAGGCAGATTTCTGAGTTCGAGGCCAGCCTGGCCTACAGAGTGACAGCCAGAGCTACACAGAGAAACCCTGTCTCAAAAAAAAAACCAAAAACCAAAAAACAAAAACAAACAAACAAAAAAAAACAGCTTGTGCCTCAAGAGAGCCTATCTCAAAAAATAAATAAACAAATAAATAAATAAATCCTGTTTTTCTCTTTGCCTGGGGAATGAGGGCAGAAGAGTCATCCCCTTCTCAATATCTTAAAACTCTTCCCCCAAATCAAGCTGTGGATATGGGAGACACTTCTGGGTGACAGCTATGAAATCTATTTCGGGGTGGGGAGTCAAATGGAAACAATATTTGCTGCTTCCCAGTGACTCTGTCTCTGAGTTCACTTGTTCATTTATCCAAACACAGAAGGTTTTTCTCTTAGGGGAGACATGGTGCCAGGCACAGGTACCGAAATAAAAATAAACCAGGCAGCCACGTAGTAATGGCACAGGCCTTTAATCCCAGCAAAGGCCAGTGGAGCTCTGAGTTTGAGGCCAGCCTGGTCTACAGAGTGAGTTCCAGGACAGCCAGGGCTACACAGAGAAACCGTGTCTGGAGAAACCAAATAAAGAAAGAAATAAGCAAGCACCAGACGGTGGTGGTGCACCTTTAATCCCAGCACTTGGGAGGCAGAGGCAGGCAGATTTCTGAGTTCGAGGCCAGCCTGGTCTACAGAGTGAGTTCCAGGACAGCCAGGGCTATAAAGAGAAACCCTGTCTCGAAAAAGCCAAAAAAAAAAAAAAAAAAAAAGAAGTAAGCAAGCAAACCAGGCATGGAAACAACCCTCCAAATGCAATTCCTATGCACCTGCAGAGAGACCAGAGAGAGTAAACCTAACCCTACAAGCAAGCAGAACAATTGCTTGGTGGGAGGAAAGGAAAAATAGGAACCTCCCTGCCTAGCTTCCACTGAGGCCTGGCGCACACAATCCCTCGGTCGTAGCCTTGAGTGTTTATTGGGTGCATCTACAGTTTAGGATTGTTGACTGTTAAACAAACTACTAAGGTTTTGATACATTAGCGTGAGACAAAGAAGTGATGGGTATCAAAAGTGGAGAGACTGAGCCATTCCAACATCAGGAGAGGGAAAGGCTTCATGAAGAAGATATCGATTAATTTGGGCTTTGCTTAAAGAGACCTTAGAAATGACCCAAGAGGTAAATGTCTTCTAAACTAAAAATATAACTCAGCCACAGCTACGTTACACAGAAAGATTCCCTACTGCCTGGCCTTGGGGCACAGAGAAGCCAAGGACAAGCCTTACAAATAAGGAGACTAGATAGTACTTGAAAGGGGGCCGAGGGGAATGGGGAGCATCAGGCACCAGAGGTAAGATAAAAAAAAAAAAAAAAAAAACACCAACCAGGCCAAAAGATCAGGGTTATCCCTTCAGAAGGGATACTTACTTAACCCTTTGCTTACTCCCAAATGACAATGACATGGGGCGTGCGGTGGGAGGGAGTATGACTGTACCTTCAGAGACATTTGTAAGAGCATTGGACTTGTGAGCAAGCCTTCAGGTAAGAAAATAGCTGCATAGGATGAGTGAGCAGGAAAACACTGGCGAGAGGAGGTGAGCGTAAATTCTAAGAAATTCAGAGTTTGGTCCCGGAGGCAGCTGACCAACACCCGAAAGATTCTAAATCCAGGGCCGCAAATGAGAAGACTGACTTTGTAGGGAAAGAGCAGTGATGCGGGATACAGGAGACTGGGATAGAGGTCACGGAACCCCTTAGGAGTCCAAGACACCGTGCTCAGGCCTGAGGAGGATGGTCAGCAGGTAGAATTGATGGTTTCTGGAGAACCTGTGTGCTTTGGACACCAGCTGTCTAAGAGCTTGAAGGACAAGGGGAGAGATCAGGGGCGACGCTCCTGGGCATAGGCATCAGTCGGTTCCTGTTGACAAAAGCAAAGACCCACAGTCCGCGGCCTTGAGCTGGAGGCCTTGGGTGTGCTGAAGTATTGCTACTTCCTGCTGTTGACTGGAGCTTGCCTTACTGCAAGGATCTTAATGGCTCCTCTCCTCCTTCATTATTGGAACAATTGTTTTTCCTAGGGTCATGGAGAGATTCTCTCTACTCTACTCGACATCATTTACTTCATTTACCTTTTTTTGTTGGTTGGTTAGGTTTTTTTTTTTTGTGTGTGGGGGGGGGGGGGGGTGGTGAGGAGGTGTTCCAAGTCCATAGTTCACACTGACCTAGAGTTTACTGGGTAGCCCAGGCTGGCCTTGAACTCACAGCAATCCTGCCTCACCTTCCCAGGTGTCGGGACTGTGGGAATAAGATATCATGCCCAGCTGCGTACTCCACTTTCAGCTGGGACTCTTCCAAATCCTGCCCCTCCTGCTAATCCTTCCTTACCTCGGGGACACTTTAAAGTTGGGGGGGGGGGTCCTTCTGGTTAGCTTCTTAAGAATAGATTTTAGAGGGGCTGGTGAGATGGCTCAGCGGGTAAGAGCACTGACTGCTCTTCCGAAGGTCGTGAGTTCAAATCCCAGCAACCACATGGTGGCTCACAACCACCCATAATGAAATCTGATACCCTCTTCTGTGTAGTCATTTATAATAATAAATAAATCTTTAAAAAAAAAAAAAAGAATAGATTTTAGAGCCTGGCGGTGGTGGCGTACGCCTTTAATCCCAACACTTGGGAGGCAGAGGCAGGCAGATTTCTGAGTTTGAGGCCAGCCTGGGCTACAGAGTGAGTTCCAGGGCGATCCGGAAAAACCCTGTTTCAAAAAACCAAATAAATAAATAAATAAATAAATAAATTTAGAACTGAGCAGAGGTGGAACTCCTGGGAGGAGGAGGCAGAGGCAGGCAGATCTCTGAGTTTAAGACCAGCCTGGTCTACAAATCAAGTTCCAGGAGAGCCAGTGCTACAAAGAGAAACTGTCTCAGAAAACAAACAGAAAGAAAAAAAAAATAGATTTTAAGACTCTGTTCACAAGGAAGAAATCAGGACCTCATCAACTGAGCGTGAAACACACACCTGTAAACCCTGCATTTGGTAGGCAAGGAGATTAAGAATCCCAGGACAGCCTGAGCTATACAGAGGCCTTGTCTCTAAAAAGCAAACAAACAAAAAGAAAAACCCCTCCTTGGAGACC
>JADRCD010231018.1:0-15588 GCA_019843815.1 Montemys delectorum
TTTAGCTTTGACTACCTGCTGAAAGAAGCTAGAGACATGAAAACATATATCATACGAGCAAATTTATAGGACATGTCTAGAACAGGAAAATCTACAGAGTCAGAAGGTAGGTTGATTGACTTTTAGGTACTTTAGGAGGATGGATAGAAATCAGAAAAACCTCTAGTAGGAAAAAATGGTGATGGAAACATTTTGGAATTAGAAGTCAATATATAATCATGTCATTTTTAATGAGCTGAAAACCAAAGAAATGTACACCTTTAAGAGTGTGATTTGGGGTTTGCTCATGGCTTACTTTTAAGGTGGCTGTGTGAGGCAGTGAGATATACTCTGGGTTCAGATAGTTTAATAGAGACTGTCTTTCTAGTCTTCCAAGGACCCCAAGAACCAGAAAAAGGTTGCAAAAATGGTTTTAACTATTTTACATTGAAGACTGATGTAGAGAAATCCTGAAGGATAGAAGTTGCCCTGAATTCTTGCCTTGTGATACCTGAACACACAGAGTGTATCTGTCATTAAATAGCTAACTTCCTGAACTGAGAGAAATAACAAGAGTTCAAATGTTGAGGTGAGAATTTGCTTGGGACATGGTTGAAGGAAAAGGGCTACATAGAAGGAGCAATCCAGACTCATCAGGATGGACCTATACAACACAGACATGTGAGGAATTCACTAAGGCCAGGGTAGAGAATGTGGAGGGCACAGTGCCCATGGCTCACCCAGTACCTGGGCTAGAACCGCCCCTCTCTCCCCAAAGACTGGCTCACAGTTAATACTGTGGTGGATATAGTATTTTGAAGAGTTATTCCTTAGAATCTGGGATAGTTATTCCCTAATCTTAGCATGAACAATAAAATCTCAAAACAAAGCAAAAATCTTGGAAGACTTAATTACAGTCCAGATACCTTGGTGATGGATAGATGAACACTATAAGAGTACAAAAATATTTAACACCCAGCAAGATAAAATTCACAAAGCCTGACATTCATCAGAGATTACTAAACACAAAGCAGAAAGTCAGTTTACAACAGGAATAACAATCAATTGAAAGAGCCCAGAATAGACAATCTTGTTAGAATTAACAGAATGAGGAGTGACCATTTTCATTACGTTACTTTACACATTCAGAATCTGAGAAGTAGTTATTTTAAAACAGAAATCAAATTTCTAGAGATGAGAACTACCACATCTGAAATGCAAAATACACCTAATGGGATTACTACAGGGCAAGATATGCCCCAGAGGATTTCAAACATTGAACACTCTGCCATAGAATCCATGCGAATGAAACTTGAAGAAAGAAAAATACCCAAAAGAATAAACAGTACCAGTGGCCTGTGGGGCAATTTAATCAGCTGGATATGGGTGCAGGCAGAATGCCTGCAGGGGAGAGAATTATAGGAAAGAGGAAGAAAGGATGGGTGAATGGGTGACCATTTTGATTAAGATAAAGTGGCTCTTTGGCTGAGAAATGGGGTAGGCAGGCGTGAGGGCATATATAAAAATGAAGCCATTTCCTGGTCTGTTCTCTTTAAAAACAATAAAATTTGGGGAAAAGTTGAAGAGAGTGAGGATCATCTTCACAGTCATGTGTCCAGGAGAGGGCCAGGGGCAACATCAAGCAGAATTGACTTTTACCAGCAAGTAGACCCTCGTGAGAAGCACCTGGGAGAAGTTAAACCTTAGCTGAACATTGAAGAAGGGACTTCTATTAGCTCAGGAAGGAAGCTAACTGACTTCCCTGTGCTGTGTGGCCACAGCTACCTTCCAGACCTGAGGATCCACTGCAGTCAGAAGAGATTCATATTAGAGTATGCATGGCTTCTCACTTAAGAAGGGAGATTGGGTTTTGGAAGTGGATGAGAAAATAAAGTAGGAATTGGCTGTAGTTTTTGAACACATACACAAGAACTGGTTTCCTTTCCATCAAAGATGAGTTCTGCTCTGATTCACTTATCATCTTATGTGTGATTACTACATTCTCTTCTTGGAGTCTAGGACCCATAGATGAGGTGAGCTGTTTCCCTTCTAAAAGGCATAGAGCCTTCTCTATTGTGAATCTTATAATAAGAACATTTAGTCCCCCCCCAAAACCCCAACCTGTGTCATATCTATGCTCAGGGCTGGAACATTTGATACCACAACCAATTAAATTAGCCCAATGACTTGTTTCAGAAAACCTGCTCAAAGTCAGTATCCCCAAAGCTACTGCAATACAGTTATTTTTAGTTATGTGTCATCTTGACTAGGCCACAATGGCCCAGATATACAGTCTACAGTATTCTGAATATTTCTATGAAGGCGTTTTGGATTCAGTTAATCCTTAAACTTGCAGAATGAGTGACATAAGTCCTGCTGTTCCCCAGAAGGAGCCATGGTTTTCCCATAGTGATTAGTTATTGTCTTCCCCAAAGTGACAGGTGATGGTGCGTCCCAGAGTAATGGGCTAATTTCCTCCTCAGAATGACAAGGCATAGTCCTCCTCAATATGATGGTCCCTCATCCCCCCTGCCCTGAGTGAAGTTATGTGGTTTTCTCCAGTGTGACATGTTGTAATCTTCTCACAGTGGTGGTTTATGATCTTCTCCAGTATTAGGGGATTTGTCTAATCACTTCAAGGTCAATAAAGACATTATTCTCCCCCAAGTAAGAGGATTCTTCCTGTTTAATGTCCTCCACGCAGGAATATTGGCTTTTTTCTCCTTCCACTCTCCAGTTGAGATTCCGACTTGAATCTTGGTTAGGAGTCTGTTGGACTGTGGCCCTGGACTGTACTTTCAGCTCTTCAGGGAATTGAGCTTGCTGACTCAGTCATGCAGTCCCAGAGCTTGCCAAGCTCCATAGCTGTGTGGGTGAACTCTTCCTTCTTTTTCTGCTCTATCTCTTCCCACCACTCATCTATTTAATTGCTCTCTTGCTTTCTTCACATTTTAATTTATCCCACGGAGAGAACTTTGGAGCTGGGACATCTGTATTTTCTCAAAAACAAGGATTTAATTAGGGAAGTACATGGGAGTAAAACAGACTCCCCACCCCACCCCCTTCTTTGCATGGTCCTATAGAGCTGAGGGTGACCTTAGACTCTGTATGTGTATAAGTATGTATATAAAGATAACCTTGAACTTCTACCTCTCCCACATCTAATTTCCACGTGCTAGGATCCAAGGCATGTACCACCATGCCTGGTTTATACTACAGGCCAGGTAAACATTCTATTAACTAGGCTATATTCAGAACTCTTATTACAGCCACACAGCTACTGAAAAATTATATTTCTCAGTGATTATTTTATATACTTAATGCCTGCTAAAATCAAATGTTTCCAGAGAAATTCCCATCCCTATCCAGAGAAATGGTCCCATTTTTAGAACTGACTTTGGGTACTTACACTGGGATGTGCTGGGTACCTCTTCCTTCCTCAGTGCTGGCACTCTTCTCTAAGGTGTCCTGATGGCTACTCTTGGTGGTCAACTTGATTACACTGGGAATTAACTACAAGTCAAAACTTGAGGGGCGCACCTGTCAGGGGGTTTTGCTTAATCTGAAGTGGGAAGATCCACTCCTACTCCAAATCATTGAGGTAGGATAATACAACTTTAATTCAGATCTTTTCAGATGTGAAGATCCAGCTTTCAAATCTGGGCCATGCCTTCTGGTGGAAGACTACTTAAAGACATCGAAAACAGGTTTTGCTCTTTGCCTGCTTGCTCTTGCTTTTACTCTCACTGGAAAGTCCATTCCTTCACTAACATTGTAGCCTCCTCATTTGGGGTTCTGGCATATACTGAACATCAGCTGAGACATCTAGCGTCTTGGACTGAACAACTACAACAATAACATCTTGGACCTTCCATCAGTAGACAGCCATTGTTGGATTAACTAGACCACAGCCTGTAAGTAATCCTAATAAATACCACATATGTGTGTATCCTCTCTTCCAGGTATGCATGTGTGTATGTGTGTATCTCTTATTTATTAGAATATATATATATATATATATATATATATATATATATCACTGCTGTTGCTGGTCCTGTTTTTCTAGAACCCTGATTCATACAGCTGTGTATCCCCTATTATAGCAAAGTTCCACCTGAATTCCCTCCTTTCCTCATATTTTCCAACACTGATTAACTTGACAGGTCTTTGGAAAATTCATTAGCTACCTATTATAGTTAATTAGTTTATTTGGCTCTGACAAAACATCTTGACCAAAAACAAAATAAGGAAGAATTTATTTTGATTTAAGATTCCACAAGAATATATTTCCATAATGGTAGAAAAGATATAGCAGCAGAAGCAAGAAGCTGACTGATCATATCTCAACTGACACAGGGAGCAGAAAGAATGAGCTGAAAGTAGGGGGAGGCTTTGAAAGTTCAAAGACCGTTCACAGGAATGTACTTACTACAGCAAGTCTCCACCGCCTGATGGTTCTCTATCCCCACAAACACCACCACCAAGCTGGAACTAAATGTTCAAGTACATAAATCTATTATGTACTTTCTCATTTAACTACTACCATCATAACCACCACCACCAACACCAACAAGAAGAAAAGACAACAGTGTCATCATTATCAACAACAGCAACAAATGATATCATCATCATCATCATCATCATCATCAACAACAACAACAAAACAACAACAACAACAAAACAACAGCAATGGCGTCATTATGATCAACAATGATATGCATGTTTATTTCTGTAAAGTGAGTATCTAATTTACTCTCTGAGTGCTCTATTTGGGGGAATTCCTGTGTTTTAGTAAAATGTGCTTCTGTCTTTATGAGTAGTTTTCTCACATACTTTTCTACTTATCTATGTAGAACACATGCTGGTACACTCCCCTCCGGCTCCCTCTCAAAACATTTTAAGTCTGAGAACAATAATGTATCATCTTTGCTTCACTTTTCAGATTTTCAAAATGCTTTTACTTTCTTTGACTCATTGATTATTAAGAGATTCCTGGGATGAGGGCATAACTCACTCAATATAATGTTAGCCTGGCATGCACAGAGCATTTGTTTTAATTACAGCACTAAATAGACTAGGCATTCTAGTTATATGCCTATTGTACTAACACTGGAGAGGTAGAGGCAGGAGGATCAGAAATTCCCTATCATCTTTGTATGCTTAGCCAATTGGAGAGCAGTCTGGGATACATGAGATCCTGTTTCAAAAAATAGAAACAGAAAAAATAGAAAGAAAGACAGAAAGAAAGAAAGAAAGAAAGAAAGAAAGAAAGAAAGAAAGAAAGAAAAGAGAGAGAGAAAGAAAGAAAAGAAGCAAGGAAGGAAGAAGGGGGAGAGAAGAAAGGACAAAAGAAAGATTATGCATAGACTTCTTTTACCTTTTTTTAAAGATCCATTTTTAATTGTTGTTTATGTGCAGATGTCTGTACATGTGTGTATGCTACATGTATGCAGGTGCCCATGGAGGCAAGAGGATGTTGGAGTCCTTGGAGCAAGAGTTATTACCAATTATAAGCTACACGACAAGGAATCTGGGAACTCAACTCAGGTCGTCTGGAAGAGCAGCAAGCATTCTTAACTCCTGAGACACCTCTCCAGCCTCAGCTGAGAAACTTTCTGTTTCTCAAATTCAGAGATACCATACGAACTTTCTAAGATTAAAGTATGAGCTGACTGTATTTCTATCCAAACCTTGTCTAAGACCCATTTGTTGTTGATGCATCACCTGCTGTTCACAGAGAGTAAATGTGCAAGGACCCTGCAATTGCACTGCAGATTTCTTGTGTTGTCCAAGATTCTCTGCACATTCCATGGTGCCTGTTTTATGCAAACATGAAAAATAAGGCATTAAACATCCAGCCTTCTTCATAAGTCAGTTTTTACTTTTGTACTATCATTGCAGAGAGAACATTACTAACTTCTATGAAACATCTAGGTGTGGGTAAGCAATTTGATTTGCTAACAACAACACAAAAGTTTGGTGGGTAAATCTTTATGGGCAAACAGGTAGAGATTCATTAGTCCTATCACATTCCTTCATATTGATTCTCAGAAAAGGTAGAAAGGGTAAGTGGAGAAACCTCTAAGCTTGTTTTATAACCTACTCCTCTTTAACTCAATGTGAAAGTGCCACATGCTTTTGGAAAGAGGTTTAATGGTAATGGCAAGCTCAGGGCAATGAAAGCATTGAGATTCAGTCATCAACATCACCACATTGTGTAGACAAAATCAATGTTGTAGTCTGGTTTCACATTGCGATAAGACAGAAGCAAGTTAAGGAAGAAAATGTTTATTTGGCTTACATATCTTAAACACCACTAAGGGAAGACAAGGCAGGAGCCCAAGGGAAGGATAAGACGTGAAGCAGAGACCACCTGAGGACCACTTGCACAAAGATGAGAGTACTCATATCCCTAAACCATTCATCAATACTACTACTACTACTACTACTACTACTACTACTACTACTACTACTACTACTAAATGCCCTACAATTTATCTAGAAGTCAATCTCATTGAGGCATTTTTTTTCAATGAAGTATTTATCAGTTCTCTTCCCAGATAACTTAAGCCTGTGCCAAGTTGGCAAAAAAGAAAGTCAAGAAGAAAAATCAGGAAAGAAAACCATACAGAAAGATCTAGAAAGATGAGAAGACTTAGCTGTAATTACTAGAGAGGAATGAAGGAACAATCTTTTAAAAACTTGATATTGTTGAGAAAAAGTGATTTTTGAAAAAGGATTCATTTTTATTTTATGTATATGAGTATTTTGCCTATATGTAGTACGTAGTATGTATGTATGTATGTATGTATGTATGTATGTATGTATGTATAACATGTGTAAATGACTACAGAACATAGATAAGGGAATGGGGTTTTACAGAACTGTAGTTAAAGGCTACCATGAGACAATGTGTGGGTGATGGGAACTTCAAAAAGATCAGCATGAGCTCTTAAGCCCTGAGCCATCTTTCCAGGACCTTCCAAATGCCTTTTCTTTATACAGAATGACATTGCGTGGTGTGCTGGGGGGATGGATGAATGGAGTTGTTGTAAGCACTGTCCTCTTGAGGCCTTTATTCTTCTTAAAGCAATAGTTCTTTCATGGAAACATCATAGAACCATGATGCAGAACATATAAATGTGAGCTGACACATGTAATAGATTAAGTAAAAATTCAGGGTTTGTGAGATCGGTTGGAATTTGTTTGAGCAACACTAAGCTCATAGAATTGAATTTGGATTTGGTTTATTTGTAAGACAGGAGAATGTGACATATGGGAAAATGAACATTGAAGTTTAATGAAAATGTAAAGAGAAACTGAACTCGAACCCTACTACTGACTTGCTGGGAGACCACAGGGAAATCACTTTTGCATCCTAAGTTCCAGTCTGCTCATCTGCAAAACAATTCTGGGGAATAATACATTGCAGGGAAGTTACACACCAGTCAAGGGGCTAAAAATGCTGCCATAATTAAAGAGACTATAGCTCCATCGGGTTACACCGAATATCTTATTCTTCATTCAAGCCACCTGTCCACTGTGGGGGGCAGGGGAGCCTGACCTCTATATTTGCTCTGGTTTCGTCCTGACACCACCTTTAATGTATTTTGTCTCCAGGACGAGGGCCCTACAGGAAAATCTTGTGCCAGCAATTTGACATTCAGCCTGATGTAATGATCACAACCCACTGGCCGGAAGTGGTCCCATCACCATGTGGTCCAGAAGTTCAATCAAATCTGATGTATGCAATATAGGAAGATAATTTCTAATCAGTTGTCCTTAATTAAAGTAGAAATTTCTGGCTTCTTTGGAGACTTAGTTAGGTTATAACGATGTTTTGCTGAGGCAGACATGAAAGAATAGTTTGCTAAAGCAGACATGTGAAAGAATGTTTTGCTGAAGTGGACACAGGTGAAAGGGTGTTTTGATATAGCAAACATGTGAAAATATGCATGATGTTTAGAAAGAATATAAATATGACCCCACAGACAGAAGGAGCTCAAACATTGGTTTGCCTTGCTCTGCATCGCTAGTCTTTTCTGATGACCTGCATGTATTGGTTCACCTTACACTGGTTGCTGAGCTTTTCTTGTGGTGACTTAAAGAGAGAAACTCACCAAAGAACTTCTGAGATTCCTATAACTTCTTGTTTCTTTCGTGGACTCAGGCCGGTTTGGTGAGCCTCTTGGTTTCTTTTGGATTGAACTGCCCTTGCTATTTTATGTGATATCTGCTGAGTGGACTGAACTGCAACTGTTGGTTCATGTTTGGTGTTTGCTGGTGGACTGAACTGAGAACACCAAAGATTGGAATCACTCCACAGAACCATTTCTAAACAGGTCCAATTCCCCTGTATCCTAATAACATTTCTTTCCCACTACTACTGGTGGATGGTGTGCTTGAGGGAAGATTGAACCCTTATTAAAGTAGGTTGTGAAAAAATATATGTCTATACTTAATGCTCACAATGAATAGTATCCATGAGAACTGAAAACAATACACATCAAGTGTACAGTATCATGTCTCTCCTACTGAGTCCCAGTAGATATCAGTGCTTATAGTTGCTAAGGATCAAGCTGTGATTTTCTGGTAAAAAACAAATACTCTCTAGCAATTATCTTAACATATATAAAATGTATATACTTGTAACATATTATTATTGCTATTTCATATGTAAGGAAAGAAATGGAAAGAAACTTAGTGTTATTCTTCAAACTATATAACTTGTGGTCATCTAAGTAGATTGTCCCCAAGTCACATCTAATTCCAGGGTCAGAGTTAGTGTGCAGTCTTACACAATTCTCCTTTTAAGATGATGATCTATATAAAAACACCATTTATTTAGTTCTTAATACTCTCTTTACCCTCTTTACAGCATGGGTTGGTATAATTCTATCTGTATAACTTATCTCTGATTAGGTTTGGTAGATTGAGAGATACTCAGTCTGGCAGCAGAAATAACTGTGCAATAGGTTATTCATGTGGTATTGATTTGATGGTATGACAGATGCAAGGTTGAGGGTCATGGAGAAGAGTCGAGCCCAGGCAACGTGTGGCAGGATGGAGTCACTGTGAAGAAGTTCTGAGAGCTTCTGTGTAAAGCTTCAGTTATAATGGAGACTCCAGGATATTAGAGATAGAATGGAAGCATTCTAATGGAATATCATGAGCTATAGGTCTCGTGTTATTTTGTTTAAGAATTTCATAGGTAGATATAAACTGAATTACTCAATGAGTTACAGAACCAGAGGATCAAGGCTTTGGATCTACTTCTTTGTGATTGGCACATTGTTTTCAAAAATAACTGTCTCTTTTCTCTACAGAGACATCCACCACCTTTCACATGGACAACCATAGTTCATGTCTTTTCCCCTTGAAATCAAGGTTCCCTCCAAATATGCTTTGATTAGGAAATTATAGGCAAAATTGGTTCAGTGCCATTTCTGACCCACATTCTAAAAGGATTGCCCACTTCTATTTCCTCCACTTTGGAAAGAGGCCACCAGATAGAAGTCTGATTACCCTAAGGTCTTGGTGTTCTGTAAAGCTAGAGATAGCTATGTGGAGAGACTGCATGGGAACTTGGTCCAGTCCTTAGCTATAGTGCACACAAATGAGGCATAGGAAATGTAATCAGAGGAGTCATCTTGGATGTCTCCGGCCCAGACAATTGCACGTGGGATGGAAAAATCTCCAACCTGAGCCCAGCCCAGGTTTCAGGCATTTGAGAACTAATGAACTATACTACATTAATTTTAGGATAGTTAATTACTCAGTGTACAACAAGTGTGTCCTCACCTTCAACAGCAATGCACAAGGACAAAGAGATGGTCTCTCCTTATGGACTTTTCCCTCTTTACAGGGATTCTTCCTAGGAGTGCCTCACCTTCTCACCTCGAGAAAAGCGGGACAATGTAGTTCCTGTATGAACAGCCATTGGTGTGGCCTGATCTGGTGCAGAGTGAAGTAGAATTCTACAAAGAAGTGAAGGGTAATGGAATGGGCTATGACAGGCAGCTATCTGTGAGTTCCAGGAAGACAATTTCAAAGGGTTAGCTCTTTGCTAGCAAATGTTGCAGAGCCTTTCAGTCCCTTAATACCCACAGAATACCCATAGGATTTAACAGTCAAGGAGTCACTGATAGCCTGGGGAAAAGATGCAATGATGAAGTGAAGTTGCAAATTGAAATTTTAGGGGAGGTAGAGTGGGAGATGGATGAGAGCATAAAGGAGCAGTTTGGAGCAAAAGCTCTTGACAGGGTTGGCTGCCTAGTGTGGAGATAAAAAGAAGGCTCTAAAAGTGGAAGGGAACATGTTTCCCTTTTATGTAACTGAATTCTAAGTAGTTTGTCCACTAAGTGCTCAAGCTGTGTGGATCATGAATTCCTTCACAGAACAGATTTCTGGCCTTGCACACTATGTGTATGCTTGAGAAGGTTGTTAGAATCCACACTGGTAAGGGGAAATCAAGGTACTACAGACAGAAATGATATGGGGAGAGATGATAGGACCTTGGGGCAGATGGTTTCATTTCAACTATGGTGCCTAGAGAACATCTCTGATCTGAAACCACTGGAAGGGTGTACAGCAGAAAAAGCAACTGCAAGGATTCAGATGGTAGAGAGTGTTAGTGTGTCTTAGATTGCAGACATGCAAATAACAGCATCTCTCCAACACTACCCATGCAGCAGAGACTGTTAAGTGGCTTGTTCCTGGTAGTAGAAAGGCTGCCAAACATAAATTTATTGGTGTGAATTGAGACTACAGAAGCATGTGGGTGTTTTAAAATCACATTGAGAAACTAGTCCTAAGAACATATTTATTACACTAGGAGATATTTGACTGAGATGATGAGAGAGTCTTTGTGGAAGAGGGATGAAGGCTCTGCTCATTATGTCACAACCAAAGACTCATACTTTGAGAGTGGTTGGGACAGGAGGTGACAGAAATCTTAACAGGGTTGTAATGGAAGCAGTTTGAAAACAGACTGAAGGGAGTGGGGTAAGAGCCAAGAGACTGATTATGGGCCCCAAGCAAGCTGCTAGTGAGTCAGGCAGCAGCAGATGCAGTTGTGAGTGAAATAGGAGATACGGGTGGCAAGGACTTCCTTAGGGGTTAGTGCAGTTTTACATTGTATTTCCCAGGAAATAAGAGGCAAGGGATAGGGGATGAAAACCTAGGAGTTGACGACTGTGCAAGAACGTGAAGTAGGACTAATGTCGGTGGCCACTGGTGCCCTTCTGTTTGTCCATCTGGATCTTGACCATTTATCAACACATTGCTTCATCTGGATCCAGCCCCACCTTCCCAACACCTGCAGCTGGACAGCGTCTTCTCAGACCTGTGACAGCCACATGCTCCTGGTATCTTTTCTTCTACCTTCAGCTCTGTCCCCTATCTCATCAACAGACTCCATTTACAGTTCTAGTTGGCAAATTCTGAAGCCTCTTGAGCTCTACTCTAGTATCTTTAACCCTTCTGTAGCCATTCTGTAACACACAATATACATATGTACAGATATAATTACTATGTAGTATGTGATGCTAGTTATATTAATTATTAAGGTTGGAATAAAAGAAGACCCGCTACTGGGCAATGGTGGTACATGCCTTTAATCACAGCACTTGGGAGGCAGAGGTAGTCAAATTTCTGAGTTCGAGGTCAGCCTGGTCTACAGAGTGAGCTCCAGGACAGCCAGGGCTACAGCCCTGTCTTAAAAAAAAAACCAAAAAAAAGAAGAGGAAGAAGAAGAAGAAGAAGAAGAAGAAGAAGAAGAAGAAGAAGAAGAAGAAGAAGAAGAAGAAGAAGAAGAAGAAGAAGGGAAGAAACTCTGTCTACCTCGGTAGGGTGACCAAGAAGGCAGGATTGCCTGGCATATGGCTGCCCTTGAAACCAGAATGCAGTGTAGAGAATATGTTGCTATTCAGTAGGTTCCAATCTAGTGGGCAGACCCAAGTACTCCTCTGTCTCTCACATAACATTCTCATAAGGGAACTTGTTCAAAATGATAGGTTAGAATCAGAGTCAGGGCCTGAAGCCACATTCTCAGGCTCCAATGCTTCTAGTCTGTTCTTGAGCAAAGCACCTCTCTTTGGATGTCTTTGTAAAGAGCTCCCAGAAGACTGGAGCAGGTGATGCTGCTGCTGCAGACCCATGCCTTCCAAGGAAGCTGCTTTGCTATGGTATCATTGCCAATGTCAGTGTTTGTACTTCAAGCTTCACAGATAAACCCAGGACATTTTCAGTTTTATTAGTTAATTGTAAAAGTGATCTTTTCTTGAGCTGGATTGTTGGATCAGTCAATTGCCCCAGCACTCATGTAAAAGTATACCTGTCATCCCAGCACTGGGAAAGTAGAGATAACTGATATGCTCATGAAGTACCCCATCCTACGTGTAAGCTCCAGATACAGGGAGAGACCCTATCTCAAAACTAAGGTGGGCAGGGCGTAGGAGTAAAAGCACATACTGCCTAGGCAGAGGACCTGGGCTCAGTTCCAAGCACCCATGTTAGGTGGCTTACAACTTTCTGTAACAGCAGCTCCAGGGGCTGCAGTGTCCTCTTCTGGCCTCAGCAGGCATTGAACACACATGCACACAACCACACACAGACATGTAAATAAGAACAATGTAAGTCTTAAAACTGAGAAGAGAAATTTGCTGCATGTCTTCTGTCAGATATGTAGAGGAAGCAGTTGCCTGAACATTCTGGCAAGGAGCAGATGATCCATCTAAAATGAACCAGAGTCCAAGGGGGAAAAATTAACACCAAGACTGCTTCTGATCTCTGAGCATTACAGTCTACAGCAAGGCAAGCTATGAAACCCACGCTTTATTTCTGTTTTTGTTTTGGACCAAGTTGACACTACAGAAGCACCAAGCTGCTAACAACTATTGAATACTTTAGGAACCAGGGGTTTATGGCATTTGGAAAACACAGCACAGCTACAAATAATTTTGATGTTATAAGATTTAAACATTTTTTATTGTTTCTGAGAATGAGGTAACCATAGACCTATGAGCCATTCTCTGCCCAATGCTTTCACTTCCTTTAATGCAAGAAGGAAAACATTCTGAAAAATATATGAGCAGATATGGTTTTCTGCATATTTAAAATGAAATTGCTCAATCCATCAAGATATTTTCCCTAAGAGAACTGATTGGAAGGGGTGACGCATGTCTCTTGCTTTTGAGAGAAGTCAGAGTGATACTGTAAATCGACTCTCATTTCCTGAGCTGTTTGTTTGGAAGGAAGTTTTCATTACTCCCTCTGAGATGCTCTGGTGACTTTCCATTCTGTAGGATTCTCTCCTCTTACCCATCTACTCAGTACCCCTTCATCCATATGTCTTTTCTATATGACTTTAGTACCATGCATACCTGCTGTTTCTCCCCAGGTTGTGTTCCTGACACACTGAAGCTATTCAGTCTGAGTCTACTATAGTACTGACAGTAGGGTGGCATACTGGAATTTCCCATCATCCTTTATGCTTAAAAAGAAACAAAATATTTTCATTTCGAAATATACCACAAGGGCTGGAGAGATCTCTCGGCAGTTAATAGTACTTGCTGCTCTTCTAGAGGACCAGAGTTTGATTTCTAGAACATATGGCAGGCAGCATACAACTTCCTGTAACTCCAGCTCCAGGAGACCCAATGGCCCTCTTCTAGCCTGTCTGTGCAAGCATCTTCACACACATAACTATATTCATGCAGATTCATAAATACACATAAATAAAGTAGAAAATTAAAAATATGAAATCTCCAATGAGAGGCCCACAAAAATGGCACAGTGTGTGAAGATGCATACATATTCCTGCAGGTTGTCCTCTGAACTCTACAGGCTCAGCATGGCATCATACTCTCACAAATGCACCCATAATAAGTTAATGAAATGCAATACGCTTGTTTCCAATTTTCAAATTAGGACATGAAATTGTGAGACGCATCTTTATAACCTTACAACTCACTTTACTCGCCTCCGTGCATCAACTTAAAACAGTAGAATTCCCGAAATTTAGCACTCGAAGCCTAAATATCCACATTCAATAACATGTCAGTACGCAAGTGTCTACCTAAAACTGACAATATGAGTTTGAATATTGAGTGAAGTTAGGAGTAAGACAGTGAGCAAAAGGAGTCCAGATAGAAAGATGCTTATAGAAAGATGATGGGCAGCTGCTGTAAGGAGACCCTCACCCACCCCACCCCATGGTCAAACTGGGACAACCTGAGAAAGATAGTATATGCTATGAGTCTTCAGTCATAACCAACATTATACATAAACCTTTATAAATCCTTTCTGAAAAAAATGAAGGACTGAATAAAGGAATGAATTGAGGAAGTGGAGAAATTCTTCCCTGAAGAAGAGTTACACCTAGTAAGGAAAGAGTGAAAGGGAGAGAAAAGTAACCTTTAGGGACCTGGACTGCTCGGTGGTGCAGGCCTCCTCCTTCTGTGCACATGGAAATGAGAGAGGAGAAGCTAAAGGTGAAAGAACCCAGATATAGCTGTAGAGTGTGTCAAGGAATGTTGACTAAGGGATAGAGAGACCTCTCAGGCTCCAGTACTTGCTCTGCAGCATGAGTATGTGTTCCAGGCATCTTGGTGCCCAGCTATAATCCCAACCCTAGAAAAGAGACAGGACCTTTGGGGTCCACTGGCAGGCCTAGTTTACCTACTGAGCTAGTTCTCGATCCAATAAGAATCCCTGTCATAAAAATCAAGATAACAGCTCCTCAAAAAGAGCACTTGAGGTTGACATCTGGCTCTATGTACAAGCACAAAATGTGCATGCATACCTACATGCACACACAAGAACCTGAACACCCAAGTAAGTACCTGTACACACACTATCATGTATCTATATGTGTACACATGTACCCACACATACACACACCTATTAATTACAAAGAAAGCAACCCCAATGAAAGCTCTCTAACCCAGTGACCCCTTTAGCTACTTACTCAGCAAAAAGACAGTGTTGTGATCATCACTAAGACAAGGCACAGGCTAGTCACATGATGACACTGACATCCTATTTTTGAGACATTTCTTTCCAAATCCATAACCTAAACCTGAGTCTCACAAAGCCATATTGAAGAATATGCTACAAATTACTTGATCATTGGTCTTTCCAAGTGTGAAAGATAGAAAAGAAAAGTAGGGGAAGAGAGGCCATTTTAGATGAAGGAGACTAAGTTGACACACTGCTTACATAAGATCTGGACTGGATCCTGGACCAGAAAAAAAAAAAACATCAGCAGAAAAACTAGTAATACCTGAAATAAGCATAAGGTGAGACTTGGAGTCCTTGTGTTCTCCTAAACACTTGTGTACACAATGTTGGTTTCCTACCTTTGACAGTTGGACCATGGCGGTGAATACTAGTAACAATGGGAAATGCTGACAAGTGTTCAGAAAATATCTGTACTCTCCAAACCTTTACTGTAGTGGTTAAAGGGCAGTTTGTGTTAAGCTGCAAGGCTTTCCTGAGTTCAGAATGCTGTTTTTAAACATCCAGTAACTCAGGTGAGTCTTAGGACTTTAAGCCTATGGTTTTATCTTGCTGTGAAAGGGCTGTTGTCCAAGGCCAGGGTGTACTTAT